>JAVTVY010031611.1:0-134394 GCA_036873755.1 Hanleya hanleyi | reverse complement strand
GAGATCAACACGTTCACAAGTTTTCATATATTTTATTAGCCCCAATGTTATGCCGTACATTGGGGCTAATAACTCATGCTCTGATGCGGACAGCACTAGCTCATCCGAGAAAAGCGAAAGTTTGGGTGATTCAGACACGGACGAAGGGGAGCCGTCATTTTGGGATCGCATTGTGGACAATTACAAGCGTCTAGTCCGTCATTCATAATCCAGCCGTCGTCCATTAGAGAATATCCGCGTCCATAATCCACACGCCGCTACTATCCAGGCAGATGGACAGGATGAAGAGACTTTACAGAAGGCCTACATCAACATGCAACCACGAATCATAAAATCTGCAATGGCTCTGTATGAAAACTATACCTTGATTCCTCTTGAAATGAAAAGTGATCGTAACCACAGGGCCATCATGAAAACAAAGAGCTACTTAGAAGAGGATATGGGTTTACCTCCAAGAGAGGCCCTAAAAACGCCATCAAGATGCGGAAACAGCTCTTCAAGGACATGTTGCCCACGGACTTTCCCAGATTGGTAGATAGCGAGTCTGATTAGGACTTGGTACACCGAATAATAATGATCAGAAAACTGATGGTGATTTAAGAAGCTCACTGTCGAATGCTGAAATAAAGAAATAAAGCGAAAAGATGATGATGACCGTAGATGAACTTCAAGAATTCACGAACACTGACAAGAGCGTGATTAAAACTGATATCACTCCAACGTTATGAATTGTAAACATACCCATAGCGGTCCCCAGCTTGGGTACGGCATAACATTGGGGATAATAAAATATATGAAAACTTGCCCTTACCAAAAAATCCTATAGGATCCAATGGGACAGATGATCTGTCCTATAGGATCCAATGGGACAGATGATTTATCCTATAGGATCCAATGGGACAGATGATTTGTCCTATAGGATCCAATGGGACAGATGAGCTGTCCTATAGGATCCAATGGGACAGATAATTCTGTCCTATAGGATCCTAAGGGATATATAATTCTGTCCTATAGGACGGATTATTCTATGCTATAGAATATGTGTGTCCTATAGGACAGCCATTCTAGCCAGTAAGAATTGTGTTTGTCCTTCACATGTGACAGAGTGTGAGAAACCAAACACATTTTACATGCATACATTTGCAAACAAAAGCACCTCCTAGTTGGAAAATTTGAAAAATCTCATAAAAGCAATGTTTTTTTTATAATTTTTTTCTGCATGATACATATTTACAAATATTGAACATAAGGCAAGAAACCGAAGTATTTTGTCTGTTATCATTCGCAAATATTAGCACGAGTATGTCTGTAAGCTTATATATCCAACTGATACAATGCTTCGTTGATTAATTTATTGGAAGATATGAATTTAATTCAATTTCTGGTACACGGATTTCGCGGCCCATCAACTCAATGTTTTATTTAAATTTCACGGTACATTTCTTCGTTAATTTAAGATCTTTTGCAGCGCTAGATATTAAAATAAATAATTAAATAATGAATAACAATAACAACGAGGAAACATAAATACTAGTACTTTTTTTCTTCATCTCCTCTGGTTTTATAGCATTTCCAAAAGAGAAACAGCTTGATACAATGCGTTTGTATCGCAACAAAGAATTTGGGGTTTCAGTGGACGACAGAGGAGGCATAAATAAGCCTGCGTTTGCAGTGAATATAAATAAATAATTTACAAGAGTTGAATGTTGGAAAACAGGGGGTAGTCTTCCACATTGTCTAATGCGTTAATTTCCCGTTCAAAGATAATGTGGGCTTATTCTACCGGTATGGTACTGCATTAAACTGGTCTGAAATACCATTTCTGCTCATGCTGTTTCAAATAGTTAATGCTACCGTTGTTTAACGATACCGTTAAGACTTCCGCCCGTCATGTTATGACTTTTCCCAGCGAACCAAACTCCCCCACAGTGCAATATGATCTTTACCGGATTACCCTGAACGAGCAAAAAGTTATATACCGGCTGTCCTATCAACGGAAATATAGTACATATGTTCACATTATGTGTTAAAATCAGGGCTGAAATATCCTAAGTTTTCCCCCATATAATTGTGTGTTAATCAATATACCTCCCCATTTTGTTAGATACAATGACGTCACTGGGGGAGTTGCATACTGTTATAAATTAGCACTTTACACTTTAATTTTTAATAAATAATTAATTAATAATCAGTCCAATCCAAAGATTTTATAATAAAATTGGACATGATTTTCAAGAAAAAAATGGACATTAATGAATACTCTACCCTCTTCATTATCACCAATTATATACAGATAATATTATTTTATTTTCCTGGTAGTCTATTACATTAGCAATTGACTTGCTGGTATTAATCCAACAATTTGAGGAGAGTTATCTCCCCTGTACCGGTATATTTTAATTGGCCACTGGTGGCGCCACCATGCTGTCATATGAGAACAGAACAACTGCAGGATAGAGTGCAAAAATCAAGTTGATTTGCTCATGTTAAGCTGGAACTATTGAGGTTTGAAGAACTGTATTGCAGATGGTGATGAGTGAAGCTACTTGTAGCGATGGTAAGTAAGTTATAAATATAATTATAATGTTATAACTTAATTAGCAAAACAATTCTAATTTCTAGTTAAAATCAGAATGTTGTAATCTGGACCCTCTATGAGCTTTCACTATCAACAAGTTTTTTTTGATATACTTCACATATTAAACAATTGATATTCTTCTCAGTAACTACTGCAGCACTTCACCTTATATTTGCAGTCAAAATTAATGACTCATTTAACCTGGAATTCACAAAGAAATATCCATAACTCGATCTATCTCAATATCTTTTTCAGATCTACCCAGCAGGTTCATCAAGGCAGTGTGACTTGCCATTGTTGCATTGTCAGCTAGAAAAGCCCAGGCTTGGGGACCTCATGTGAAGATTGGCCATGCAGCCCTGGAGGAAATCCCCCAGAGGGTGAGATATTATCACACCACTGCTTGTGTATTTCCTGTTTATGACAAACAGTAGGATTTAACTTGCTAGGAAGTTGAGGGGGGGGGGAATGTTAGCTCTCAATAAATCAGTTGACATCCTCACTTGTTGTTTTGAAATGTTTATTGTTTCCTGCTTATATTTCCAGAAGATTTGAGAATATTTCCATACCGAAGTTCTGATGAAATCGCAAAGGAATATGTATTAAAATAAATTGATAACAAATACAATGTTGGCATAACCAATATTTGCTATGATAAAAATGTGACCAGGAAAAGGAGGATAAATTATGATTAGATTTCCTATCACCATAACCATGATAACAGTCTATATTTTAATTGTCTATTTATTGCCCTTCTTTAAATTGCAAATGTCTCACACATCAATCATCTTGAGGGTCTTTTTACCTGCGGCACGCAGGTCTACGGGAGGCTCGCGTTGTTGTTGTTGTTGTTCTTGTTGTTCTTCTTCTTGTGACTTTTTGAAATGCGCATGCGCTAAGAGAGTGTGATCTCTGCCACACTTTTCTTTTCAACCTCCAATCTCACATGACAACACTGTATTCAAGCGCGTTTGAATTCATTTGCAACTATATTCGGTGGAATGAATTATTGCTTCGTTAATTTCCGGATTGGATTTATTACACATGAGAATAGTGTGAATAACGCCAAAGGACCTACAAAGTAGGGTAGGCATTAGGACTTCGACACGCACTGAAATCCTGCCAATATTAAGATGGGCACGGCCCAAGTTAGAATCACCAGTGATTTTAATCAAAAATCAACAGAAATTTTCATCAAAAGTAGGTCAGCTCGAAACATGCTGGCAACAGTCCCCTAATGCACCTTCATGCCCAGTGTGAATAACGTCACAGGACATAAGAAGTAGGGTATGCGTTAGGACTCCGACGCACGTTGAACTCTTGGACCCCCAGTTGAAATCCTGCCTATATTAAGATGGGCACGGCTCAAGTTAGTTTCACCAGTGATTTTAATTAAAAATCACCAGAAATTTTCATCAAAAGTAGGTCAGCTCGAAACATGCTGGTAACAGTCCCCTAATGCACCTTCATGCCAAAAATCAAGGTTCTAATATCAACGGTAACACTCAGATATAACATATCTCTCAGATATAACACATATATAAATATTAATATTCATGTCACTGTTCAATTGTTTCTCTTGTTGTATTCCTCTTAAAATTTTGTACTCTGCCTTTGACTGGTGTTTGTACAATAAAATCTTGAATCTTGAATGCTTATTTTGCCGACGAAAGGATTCAGATGGACTCACTCATTACCGGACAATTTCAAATGGTAGCCCACTTGGAAGAGACAGAAATGACTATGTAGTATTTAATGAGTTAGACACCCCTGTGCGCGAACAATACCTCGCAGTCGTGCAGTTATATTGTGCACTTTCGGTTACAAGCATGACATTTGGCAAATAGCTATTTTGAATGATTCTATTTCGGAACACAGCCTCTCTATCCTCATTCTCGCAAGCCAGGGCCTTGATTCGCTGGTATTGATGTTCCCGTCCTCTTCCGCACTCAGAATCCCTTTAGAATAGCATTAATCACTTCCGTAAATTCAATACTTATGTGTATCAGCAGACAATGCGCAGAAACATATTGCATTTGACATCATTCTCTCAAGTTCGAGCCCATTTCTGCTAGAATTTACTGGTTCTATACAAAATTCTATACGTTACTTTGTCAATCAGTTTTACGAATGGAATTACGTCATATATAGCAGATACTGGCCATAAAAACGATCTAGTTGACCTCGTGGCCAAAAGCTAGGGTCTTTGTTTTCCTGGAGGGGTTTTTGAGTTTGATTTTGATACTTAGATACCTTTCGCATTGACTTTAACTTGGCAGTCATTTTCGCGAATGCAACAATTTGATGTATCAATAGATAATAACGAGAATTCGACATCATTCTCTTACGCACAGACCTTGTTTAGTGAACTAGCCCCGAAACTTCGCACTTGAATCACCTTCGGAATGACTTAGTGACAAACATATTCGCGAATTGAGTATAGGAAGATATCCATAGATACTGTCTGGAAATGTTTCTTGTTTGCAGAATTTGATTTTAAAGAAAAGAAATTAATAAAATTAGCAACCTTCGAAAAGGTTTGGCCAAACATGTCAGATGAGATGATATTTCCTAAGAATGAAATAGTTAATCATTTATATAGAAGAAGCAAACCATGTCTTGGTATTGACTTGCTGCGTGGAAAATAGTGGCAAGGAATTTAGTTCGCAGATCATAATGAACGTAAATGCAGAAACCTAATTAATTATTTTAATCGAATATCAAGACTGTAACAGGCCTCAATTTGAATAGTGAAAAAGTGTCATTATGCCTCTTGGGCAGTTCGATAAAGCCTTAAATCCCATTCCGTAGTTTCACAGATCGAAGTGATAGACCTGATACTAAATTTATTGAAAAATAACTTTGAAGGGAATATAAATTTTCCATTTTGATCGGCAAATTAAGCGAGAAGGGAGACTGAAGAGCGCAGATTTTCGCGCTCATCCTGTAACCATCTCGGTCATCTATACGCGGCAAGACTGACCCTGGGATCGTGTGTATCCATTTTCAGCCTACTTTCGGCAAGTGCAAGAGGGAATCAATACCACGTGACTTCGTCAGCCAATCAGCAAAAGTCTACCGACGTAACCCCAACGTAACTCGCCATTTTCGAGTCATGTGATGTTCTACTTGTTCAAAATTACAGATCCACCACACCTCTTGTATGATACAAAAGTTATTCATACCTATATATTTTGTAAGCCCAGGCAATATCTGTTTCAGAAGTGGTATGAAAGCCTGTAATTTATCAGATTTAACGAGTTTGCTCTCTGCCGGATGAAGGCCGAACAGAATCCGGTAATATACCGGATATCGCTCCGCGATAATGGAGACACACGATTCGCAAGCCATCTTATGGATGGCGAAGTGTACGCAAACGTTTCGCGCTATGACTAAATCCTCGAAATTTGTTTGGATTTCCAAATATTTGAAAGCCTTTTTGATTTGCAAAAAGTAACGACTGAACCGAATGTTTTGAAACTTGGCATACACGATACTTGTACCAAAACATTGCCAAAGCGCTCATGGTGAGTTCGTCTGTCAAATCGTCGGATTTTGAATGGGGAAAGTGAATATATATATATGGTATCAGAACTATTACGCAATCCCTACAATTGTGGGTTACAAGTTGAAAATTACTTCCATTCGCATAAAAACACTGGCAGATGGCGCTTTTTTGTACAATTACCACTACCTCCGCTGATATGTCTTTCACTGTATTATTGCCACTGCCGCAGGTTTTGACTACAATGTAGTCATTTCTCACTTGTTTTCATTAATATTTATCCGCAGATCTGCAAATGAAGTATTGAACTGTTTTAAATTTTAGTATGGATTGTTTTATTTACGGCGTGTCAATTTTTATTTTAGTAGCCAGCCAAGCCAATATTTTTCTGTCACAACAAACAATTTATTTATATATTTACTATTTTCTCAGGTTGTCTTGTCCGGTAATATAAGGATGCCTAAGATGGCACTCTCTATGATTAACCGCAGTGACCCCCGGCAGATGGTGATGGATCTGGTGTCGGTCATCTTCACAAGGGAAGAGATGGCAACTTATTCCTTGACCGGCGCAAAGTCGAATGCGAACAAGACTGGCGAATGCAAGCCGCCAATTGACCAGGAAAAAATAACCGCAATACAAGGTAATGTAGTGTAATTTCTCAATTTCTAACTCTCATGTATTATTTCTTTAATTTAGTTCTCGAAGTTAATTGCTTTGTGTGTGCAGTTACATCTACCTTTATTTGATTGTTTCAAAATATTTAAATATCCTAGTAAACCTTCTAAATCAATAACATCCAGGTTGGACCATATTATGGGACAGAGCAGATATTCTAAGTTAGCTAGCATAGCTTTGTTTAATGAATTTGTCTTGAAGCTATTCAAAGGTTCATATGTTTGACGAAAAACACATGCAAGTATCCAATGTATTTTATCTCAAAGATCTAATGACAACAATATTGATTTTTAATACTGATTTTGTGTCTTGGATTGAATGTAAATTTTATAAGGCCAATTCTCGTGAAGCAAGTAATTGCTTGTATTCTATAAGTTGTGGTACAAGTCACACTGTGCGAATGGGGCTGTAAACAGTGATGATTCTTAACTAATTGATAAATCATGTATTTTGTAGAAGACTCTGCCAGTTATAGAAGACGACAGTGATGGGGAAGGAAGTTCGTTTGCCGAAACATCAGAAACATATGCAAATGTAAGTATAAATTACATTATTGACAGTGCACCACATAATGTAACCATACTCTAGTTTTCTCCAGCACATCCACATGTAGCTTTCATTTTTCGTGTTTGCATTTTTCGTGAGTGAAATAGTCCTATAACAGTCAACCAACACAGGCCATATTCATACAGCATCTGCATTTATTTAACTACAATGTAGTTTGTCATTCAAAAGTCCATGAACTGATCAAATACTTAATCCTTTGTTTCCAGATTTCCGACATCGAGAGTGTTGCTGATGATGATGGCACTCTGCGACAGGAAGCTACGAGCAGACATTGGCGATCTTCATGAAAATTTGCAAAGTCTGAAAGGTATGTCTGGCTCAGCATTCTTTCTGTATGCAAGATGGCCAAATAAGGGAACAAGATGTATGCATGAATATGTATTTGGAAATATATGGAAGGGTGTCCTTATACACATATATTCTGCAATAACTATTTTCCAAACAAATTTGCTCAAATGCTTTTCTTCAGATCAGCCATCAGTGGTTTCGCATTTTACACATGCATGATTCTCAGCGTAATGAATTATCTCCTTTATAATATAATTACCTCATTTAAATAGCATGAGAATCTACACATGATCCGTATTGTAATTTAACTATCCTCAATATGTTATGGTGCATTTGCGAATACATTGCTATTGTTTGTTGTTCTCTCATTAGATCTTCCAAGAATGGTTTTGGACTTGTCACAACTTGTACAGGAAGTGAAGCAAAGCTGTCAGTGCAATTGTGTTCAGGAGACAACTACCCCAGAGAGACGTCCCTCACCGATGGTACATGCTGCTCCACTTGTACCAGAGTCCTCTCTATGCCGACTACCCAGTCACCAGCTCCATCTCCGTTGGTTGTTCGAACATCAGGTACCCTGGGACAGCAATCTCCAGTTTTCGCCATCTCACAGCATACCACCAAATTAGATGTTGACCTTGTAAGTCATGTTTTTTTATCGTTCATAATAATAAAAGGCTTTATCTATACTCCATTACAAACTCTTAGCCCAATACAAGCGTCTAGTCCGTCATTCATAATTCAGTCATCGTCCATTAAAGAATATCCGCGTCCATAATCCAAAGACCTATTCCATATCCATAGGAATGTAATGATATATACAGAGAAAGTTAAATTGGGATATCCTTACATAGTACAATATGTTTAAAACAGTGATACCCGAAGAACAATTTTATAGTGAGTTTAAATACTTAAAGGGTCTTCTAAAGCTGACTGATCATTTTGGTAGCCTATTGAACAAGTTGATGCTATTTATATTCACGCAGAATATTACAACAGTTATTTTATCATCTTTCAGGCGGTGGTGTCTGGTAATGTATATCTGCCAAGACGAGTACAGAACATTATCCGGAGTGATCCCCGAAAGATGGCCATGGATCTAATGTCAGCTTTATTCACAAGAGCTGAGATGGCTACACACACGCTGACTGGTGTGGAGTCAAATACTGGACCTGATGCAGACGTAAAACCACTCATTGAATCAAGACAAGATAACTGCTATACAAGGTAATTGTTCTTGTCTTTGAAAATATCTCGGATCTTTTATCAGTTGTATGTATTGTGACAAAAACATTTTGAGCGCTTAGCATCCCATAAGCCAGGTATTCAAATTAAATTACCCCGCTATAATAAAATGCTGTAATACTTAAATAAGGAGCCAATCAAAGTAAAATTGCCCAAGTATTAAACTTGGTTACCGACAAACTTGCAGCTGCCTATTTGACTGAGTATATAAATTGGGGTTCTAAGCCTTTGGCAAGTTTAATGCATTTCTTTTCTGCATTGCAGCCCTACTTCTAAATGTCTTTTAATGATGTGCTAATTAAATATTTTCTTTCACCCCTTTCGCTAAAGTACTACCAAAAGAAGTTTCCTGGCAAGGATAAGATATACAGGATTCTATGAAGGCCAAACTTAATGGCGAACAGAAGTGCTACAGACGGAAGGAGAAGCACAGAGAGGCTCCCCACATCATTCCCCAGTGACAACATGGCACACTGATATTATGTCATTCTAATATGTACCCTCTATATGTATGTGTATCCTGCGTTATTTTGTATACAATAAAATGTCCGTATGCATGGATTGGCTTCTGTTAAATGTCTTCATGGGTAACATGTCTTACATATTACGTAATAGTACCTGTGTGTTATCTGAACATTACTGATCGGTTTCTGTCCAGTACACAGTAATTATTTGATCAGTACTGTTTAGAGAGCAATCACTGCTGTTCCATGTAGTTGCTGTAAGAGGTTATTCCTTTAAAAACTTCAGGACGCTGTGTATGTGCCATGACTTCAGCGATACCAGGGACCAGAAGCGAGTTGACCTGATCCATTTTATTTACTGAACTCCACATTTAAAGGTTCATCCCATTTTCAGAAGAGTACCCTGAAAATAGCTATGGAATATTGCTGAACTTCATAAATCATGCTACAGGACAGTCCTATAGGATTCAATAGGACAGTCCTATGGGATTGCTGTGCGAAAATGTCCTACAGGATCCCATAAGATTTTGCCTATAGGACAGTCCTATAGGACTGTCCTATTAGATCCTATAGGACTGTCCTATAGGACTGTCCTATTAGATCCTATAGGACTGTCCCGTAAGATCCTATAGGACTGTCCTATAGGACAATCCTATAGGACTGTCCTATAGGCAAAATCCTATAGGACTGTCCTATAGGACAATCCTATAGGAATCCTATAGGATTTTTTGGTAAGGGTGTGAACGTGTTGATCTCTCTCTTTTTCTCCGATATCGAAGGGCGTTGAAACGGGCGCTTGCGGGCGTTGCGGGCGTTTTTGTGGGCGCTTGCGGGCGTTGCGGGCGCTTTTGCGGGCGCTTGCGGGCCATGCGGGCGCTTTTGCCGGCGCTTGCGGGCGCTTCTGCGGACGCTACGCTTCGTCGAAACACGATACAAATAGTCATCATATCGTGAGCGATCATTACCAATGCTCACCGTGTGTGTTTACTGTATTGTATTGTAAAACAATGCTAGAGTGTTGGTGACTTGTAAAACAATGCTAGTGTGCTGGTGACTTGCACAATAGTGTAAGTTGTCGGATACCATAATTGAGATTGAGAGACCATAATTTATCGACGCTAATACGGTAAAAATTTTGATTTTGTCAAATTATGTTATATGAGTTTATCGAATTTCTTTAAATAATTGTGGTAGAAAGAGTGTTAAACGTTTCTTTTGTTCTCACAGTAACTCGGCCAGAGAGACAGGTGCATAGCTAACAGTTGGCCTATTTTAGTCCACGACAACATAGTTCAATTTTCTCCCTTGTACAGAGACAATGCTAGGGACACCGAATAAAGGTCTTTTGAATGGTATTGATGTCAATATCGACGCATAATATATCACTATTTGAACTTAATGGACCGGTGCGCACAGAGAATAACAATAGATGGGCGTTCATGTGTGATAATACGTTAAATGTTCAAGGTCGGACAGGTGATTACCATGTGCATCTACAAACGCACTGCGCTAGGTTAAGCTTAACCACCGGACTCTAGTTTCCCCGTGTACACGTGGGACAATACCGACGCGCTCATGTGTGACAATGGTTAAAATGTGTAGCCTGTGGGTACAGGGTTAACCCGTGTGTCATTGCGGTAATAGATGTGCACTCGACTGTGACATTCCGAGGTATATAATTTAACTCGCACGGTCAGTTAACTATGCATGTATTATAAACCGTATAATAACGGAAGGGTTGAATAAGCTATACCGGCGGTATGTCCAACCGTACAGTATTTGACAGAAATTCGCGCACATATATATTTAAGGCCGAATAATCAATAAACCTCGATTATCGAACTGCTTTAGACTAAGAAAATTCAAGTGTTTCTGAAAGAATGTCGTTCCCGTGTACACCGGCACGTATCAAAGGGGGGCCGTTTGCGAAAGTGCAATGGACCGGTGCGCACAGAGAAGGACAATAGATGTGCGCTCGGCTGTGACATTCCGAGGTACATGATTTAAATCGCACGGTCAGTTAGCTATACATTGTGTTGTGTCAGTCTATAATATATGAAAGACCTTCTCTCAACATACGCTATGATTCGACCAATAGATCTTTTAAGAAACGAACCGCTTGTTCTCAAAGGAATGATTGATAATGCGAACTTGCCTTCATCAAATGTTTTCTCGTCATCCATTGTATACCGAGACAGGAGATCGACCAAATACGTAAAAACGCACCTTCGTGCGCCAGAGGCATGTGACCACTGAACTCGAAAACTCTCTCCTTTTATCCTATTAGCCGTCAAAGGGTCACGCGGTGTTTTTATTGGTAGCTAACAAAGGAGCTGCTAAAAATAGGCATCACTGCTAAAAATAGACATCATACCGCCCTATTTAAACCGGTTTCTTACATAATCGATCTACTTACGAGCGACCATGACCCAATTACGTAACACTATTACATAATTTAAACCGGTTTCTTACGACCACGACTTAATTACGTCACACAATGACGTCAAACGCGTCATAAGTGACCTAGATACCGACAGCGGGACGACCTTGACATACTTTCACGTGACCTCGACCCCAGTGACGTCATACGATGACGTCAAACGCGTCATACTTGACATAGATACTTCCATCAGGACTCTATTACTACTTATATGCTGTTGATATGTTGTGTTGCCAAATTTCACATAGATATTTTTAATGAGAAATTCAAGCAACTCTATAAACAAAGAAACATCCCATGAATGATATCCCTTGTATGTAGTAGAGCTGAAGAATGCTTTATGGATTCTGACATTAATATA
Source organism: Hanleya hanleyi (assembly GCA_036873755.1). Taxonomy (NCBI): domain Eukaryota; kingdom Metazoa; phylum Mollusca; class Polyplacophora; order Lepidopleurida; family Hanleyidae; genus Hanleya; species Hanleya hanleyi. The sequence goes on along the minus strand of JAVTVY010031611.1, from coordinate 122,268 downwards.
TCTGCGATCAGTTTTCTTGAACATAGATACTATTAATGAATTTAGACGGTCAATAAGGTCCTGATGAGGAATTGTAGTATAGAGAGTCGAGAAACCCGTGTGGATACATGTCTGTACGGTATGTGACCTTCAGCATCAAGTTTTTCCGTAACACCTTTGGAGTTTTTCAATATCCACATACATTCAACGCCAGAGTTTTTAGAAATAGTGGCGCAATACCTTTCCCAAAATGCTTTAATCTCTTGAAGGGCCCTCGTCAACAGGGTTGAAAGAAGCTTGGCGGTGCAGCTTCTAGAGCCAGCTACGAATCTAGCTTTGTATGGCGATTTATGCATTTTGGGAGTCCAGTATACTTTTGATATGTTGTTATGATTGGTTGGAAGACAAATACCTCTTTCCTTGAGAAACGTTTTGTGATTGTTAAATATATCTTCCAGAGTAAATGCAGTTTGGGGGTAAGTAATCGTATTTGATTATGGTAGGTTTACACTCAATTCCTTAACCGGCACCTGGTGATAGTAATATTTACATATGAACATAAAATTATTTGGAGCTTTGTCTGCTGGGACCATGACGAATTTGCTCTGGAGATTTTCTAGAACTTCTTGCGAATTGAGGTTTCTCAGTACTTTTTTTTGCTTGTCAATATGACGGATTGTTTCAACGACCTTGCTCTTGGTGAGGTCCAGCCAACCAGCGAGTACAGTAGGTTCAACTTTTTCTCGGTTAGACCAATCAATAACGTACTGTTCCAATGCAGACAGGATTATCTTCTGGTCGACCTTCAGATTTATTCTTCTCGGCTCGCTATATTTAGGTACCTTCATCAGGAGTGTTCTTATGTCCTTATGACTCAGTATGTCAAGGTTATCAGTCACAATATGCATGATTTATAGTTAAAGTTCGACGATTCACAATCACAACTATAGCCTCCCGACGTGTATAAGTTCTAGTGAAACTCCTTGACAGCATTAGTGTAATTGAATATTTTGGTGGCTATAGATTTAGTATACTTATATGAAATGCAAGGTGGTTTTGTGAACTTAAAATAGTTTGGTACAGTGTTGCGTAGCTCTGGATCATTCAGGATTCGAGGTAAATTAATAATGTCCAGTCCTTTATCTAAGTAGGTGAGTTTCAAGAAAAGCCGATCTTGGGTTCACTGGGCGATACAACCGAAAAAACGCTATATCTTGACATACTTTGGTGATTGTGGGTGGTATTATATTTCCTGAAGACGCAGATCGTTGTATATCTCTGGCTATAAGATCTCGGAGGTAGCGCATACAGAACTGTACGTGAGCTATGTATACTATTGGGTGTGTTAGTTAAACCCACTAAGTAATTTAAGGTGATATGGTCGTGAATCAACGCAATATTAAACTTTCTCCAACCATGGCTGCGATGTCTCCGTTGGTGGGGTTTAAATAGCTGGGTAATATTGGATATATTTGAACGACGGTATGTAACATTGCCGAACTCACTGACATTATCATTCAAGCCATACTGAAACACCGACCCAAGTTCTAGCATCCAGAGTAGTTCCCGCCCTCGGATTTTTCTCTCCGATCCAAAGGGGAAATCCTTGGTAGATGGATAGATGACGTCTATGATCTGAATAATAAAGTTATCCCATCCATGGTCGGGTCCGGAAAAATGCTTACCTATAAGTAATTGCTTTTACCTAACGGATTTGCTGTGACCATTCCCTTCAAGATGGAGTTTTTGGGTGGTCCTGCCAACATACTGTTGACCACACTTCTTACAGGAACCTAAATTGTAGTAAAACAACTGAGATCAACACACGAGTTTACAGAATATGAATTACCAGTCAACGCGAAACCAAATGGAGCTGAAGTATTAAAGAGTGGACACGTGAGACATCCACGGTGTCCACACTTAGAAATCTTAAAATTATTACATGTAGAATTCGGTGCTAAACAAACATCAAACGCAATGTTACAAGGTTTGATGTCGTGACCTGGCTTTGTTGTCAGAAATATATCTGTCATTTGGATTGAAAAAGGCCTTAGTGTATTTCGAACTATTAGAGACTCGGCCGAGGAACCTGCACTAAGGTTCATCGGAACTGTCTTACCATTACTTCCTTGTGTTGTAGTCATGATGAATTTAGGATGTGCAGGGGCCCGGCCTCGGGGACAACTTGTCCACCAGCAGAATCCAGGTATACAAGGGTGTATGACTTGCATGAATTCAGAAGTATGGTTCTTCCACACAATAGGGGCATAACGTTCCTCGTTGGTAGAACGTCTTCCCCGTAACAGAACAGCCGCTGAGGGTCGCTCTGGCGATCAACCGTCGACAGTCCGCTCTTCCAGAGATCAATGGGTCCATGGTCGGCTCTCTCCATAGAACAACAACGAACGGTCTGCTCTGTCCAAATGATCAAGCGCCGACGGTCTGCTCTTTCCATAGATCAACAGTTGACGGTTCGCTCTGTCATAATATCTCCGCTCTGTCAAGAGATCAACCGCCGTTAGACTGCTCGGTCCAGATATCAACCACCGATTATCCACGCTGTCCAGAGATAACCCGCTGACGATCCGCTCTGTTCTGAGATTAACCATTAACGGATCGGTTCGTCCAGAGTTCAACCGCCGACGGTCTGCTCTTTCCGAAGATGAGATGGTACTCTTACAGAGAATAAGAGTTCAGTTCCACTGCGCTATGCACATCATGTTCTCACCAATGAAGAAGTTGAGTTTTCTATACAATCTGATTAATCCAGATCAACAGAAAACGCTCCCCATCTTACTTGTCGCTGATATAGATCTTGGTACAACATTTCCGTTTTCGTGTTGACCAATCACAGAGCTTTTCCTCAATTTTGGCATGTATGTTCGAAACATAAACCCAGACTATCGCTGCTTCGGGGGAGGCAGGTTGACCTCACGATATTATGCACAGAGAAATATCTCTTTTCATTGGTCGATATATCTAAATTCTATTTATGTTAATCCATTACCATCATCGTTTCTAGAGAATAAAATATTGAGTAGATGAAACAAGCTAAAATATATTAGGAGATTAGTTTTACGTTCTATGTCGTCCACCTGTCTCCCCTCGCCGCAGCATGAGATGGGCTTGAAACGTCAAACTCAGACCACAACTGCGTCGAGGTCGGCTGACCTCGTGATATTATGCACAGAAAAATGTCTTGCAATTGATCGATATATTTAAATTATATTGATGTTAATCGAATATCATCATCGTTTCTAGAGAATAAAATATTGATCTGATGAAACAGGCTAACATACATGAGAAGATGAGTTTTACTTTCTGTATCGTACACCTGTCGCCCCTCACCGCAACATGAGACGGGCTAGACAGGCCTGTTCCATGCCCCGAAATTACATTGAAATAGCCTAGCCAGTGACACTATGAGATTTACTTTGATCCATTGAATCTATATACGGTTATCAAATCCACCTGACTTGACCACCATATGACGGTTCATGATGTTTAGCGAAACACATGTTAACACGTTATTCGTATCAGATTAGACATTTTTTCTATATTTAGGAGATATAACCTGTAATTTCTTTCTCTAATAATACCGTTGACACGTCTAACCAATATGCAGATTTATAGCCGGTACCGCATTGTCGCTCCTCGTTTTCATTAACCCGTTTCTCCGCAGAGCGGGTAAAATTGATTTAAACCGTTTATTCCATTCGTTTTAAGACAACATTTATCCCGGCTCACACTGTGTGAACCTACCTCGCCTCCCACACGTAATTTAGCAAACCAGTTGACTTCCGTCTTCAACTCGCACGAGCCGACGATGCTGTTTCCATGACAACTCGAATGGCATGATGATCGGCTATTCTCCAATGAACTTAGACTCTTTGGCGATAGCTGAGATAAGAATAAATGAATCCCCAGATTCTGCACCTTCGCGCGCATTATCTCAGGATTTTGGTCAATTTTGAGACATCTTAAGTTTATAGATTACCATGCAAGGTGGCTTGAAAACTGAGTCATGGCTTAAGCACCCTTATATTCCGATCATCTTTTATCATACCTCTGGGAGAGATATATTGGCGTTAGACCGTGATCGCCTTTTGTACTGCAAAATTCCAGACTCAGATATAAAGTATACACTAAATGAGCAGAATTAGAGACCAACAAGAGGGATTAATGAACAAGAGTATTCGAATCAGGAATCTAGCGAAATGAATGTCATAATTTCCGTACATGAATCTAGACAAGTTGCCAGTGTTTTATGAGTACTGATGATGGGGATGATACATTTATGGTGTGCTCAGTTCACACGTTTCTATCTTATTGAATATATCTAAATGTTGACAAAGCTAGTGTGCATTCTTGATACAGAGACGTGGTCAACAGTTTATAATCTCAGCCCATAAGGCTTAATCACATATTCTAGAACAATAAAGAAATAAAACACTACCAATATGAAGTAGAAACTGAGTGTATATTGATATACCCGTATATTATAATATGCCGTGTATATTACATACTGGTAACGTGTTATTTGTGTATTTCCTAGAATATGTGATCAATGAATCATTAGTTTGCGGGCGCCTTAGGTCGAAGGTTACGTGCACCTTCTTTAGCAACTGATTAAAGAGAGATACAGAAACCAATTATCTAACTGAATCTGGCCCTCTCCCTGTCTCGAGTCTGTTCCTGCACGAAATAATGCAGAAGTCGCGGACATTCCCGACTCGGAAATCGTACGACGGAGAATGCCGAGGACATAAAAACAAATGTTAACTTGAATCCGGCCAAGTTGACAACCAATCTGCCGTTGCGTAAGAAGATGTCTGTCCTATCATATCATGTCATACGTTCCGTTAATTGATCAAATATGCTGTAGCTATAAAGTTATTTTCGTGACAGATGGTCACGGAACGGCCGTGATGGAGAAAGTAGGTAAGATCCAGCTTAATAAATCGGTTTCTGGGCCTGTTATGCCAGCGGTCTGTCGATTTTGACGTGTGCACTACACTTGCGTGACCTCTCCATGACCTCTGCACACTGCCTCAGCGATTCGGTCGTGCATAATGAAATCTACATTTATCTCAACATCGATCATGTTTTTGGATAGTCGACAGCTGATATTTATCCAGACGAATTTTCTGAATTGTAGAGATCGTGATACTCCAAGTGAGAAATATTGATAGTATTGTCCCACCAATATCTTTAGGCCAAGGTTAAATGTGATTATGTTTTGTAGGTATTTATTTTTCTTCGGTGTGAATCATCGTACCCTATTCCCAAAGTCGTCCAATACTCGTTCAAATGGCCATTGAGCAAACGGTCAGCGACGTATTGATGTCAATGTGTGACCTGAAAACAAGGTATAAATTTCATCGAGATGCCGCCATAATTTTCAAATATGAAAGAATTTGGAGAACAGCAAACTGACTACTGGATTTGAGATCTGCAGGTTATTGCCCATATTCAAATATACTGACGTTGATCTCGATATAAATCATCCACACCCAGATGTCCCAATAACCTTTGGAATCCATTCCCCCTGTCTGTTCGTAACGCGGACATAACGCGAACTCGTTATGTTGCGTTTAATATGACAGTTCACCCAGCCAAAGTACAATGATCTCCGATTTGAATATGTGTGATTTTTCAGAGAATGAATTCTAAACTTGACGGTCATTGCCACACAATAACGTACAGACATATAAAAATAATTCAAGATGGTGTAAAATAAGACCAATCCCTGCTGGAAAAATAGAACAACGGTGGCGGCTAATAACCTATTAACAGATGTGGAGTTTCATCCACTTCTGCTATTAACCTAGCTATAGAACCTTTGCTGTGTAGGTGGGCGTGGCGGTTCTTCCCTACACAGCTGTAGTTCCTTCCCATCACATTTCGTCCACGAAATTTTGGCCTCCGAAACGCCTGTGTTTCGGAAGATTTAACGGCTGCACGTACAAGAACACAGTAGCTGGTGATAATAAAATGTATCTCGTTATTATCCTTGTAGTCTTTTGTCACTTCCCTCCAAGTTAGAACTCTCGGTATTCCCTCATTCTTAAGTTATCATCAATTGTTCAAGATTCTCAGGGATTTGAATATTCAGCTGACTGCCATTCAACTGTCAGTGACGTAAATTTCCCTTGCACGGACTTCACCGGAGATGGCGGTCTCTTTGAAAACAAGCCGTGGCGCATGCGTATTTATTCAGGTCAAGTCGATGACGGTTTAACGAATGCGCGTGTACGTGGGCGTGGCTAACGGAGACATTCAAAATATGTCAGAAAACTCCGTGAAGGCGTGATTAAAAGATGATATCTCAAGAACGAGGAATTATTAAGTGTTGAGAGTTGGCAGGCGGCGGGAAGGACCAATGTAGAGGAAATGAGGTATAGTTTATTACTATTCGCTGCCGTTTTATTTCGTGTGCAGTTAGGATATTGGACAACGTCATTCAAAGTTCAATGTGTGGGATGTATTGTCTATAGGAGGAACCTTGGCTGTAGTCGATTACAGAGCCATTCGAGACTACAGCCATTCCTGGGCTACTATTAACCATGCAACAATAGCAATTACGGATTTCAAGAAATGGGGGGAAAAATGGATTCTTTACGCAAAGTTCATTGGAATAGTATTATTAATTTAGGGATACTAGACACTTGTTGTCCATAGAATTCGCGTCATTGGCTGGTCGCATTATCCTCTCATTAGATCCTATTACATGTGTCGGTTCTTGGAAAGGCCGCTTGGCGGGATTTCCCGTGGGCGAGTATCCAGGCCCGCATTTAACTCTACTGTTTGTACCCAGTCAGTAGCCGTGATGTAGTGCGATATTTCTTCCTGCCCAGAATCTAATACCGACCAGAGTATAAGAGAAGGTCTTCAATAATGTATGTGACCCACTGATCTATCTCCCAGGCCAAGGTGTGAGACTCCATCGTTGGCTTATCTAATCAATTCCAACTATAATTGAACGACAGTCCCACTTTTGCATACAAGCTATTGAAACGGTATACATTTACACAAGAGACGAAGGCAAAGTTTTTTAAAATTTCTCCTGTAACACGATTTGAACTACCGTTACATGTACCTCAAATTATATTTAAATTGACCTAAGTTTTGAAAATCGTAACACAAATGTCCATGCTTCGGTTCAACTTCAGTGAAGCTATATAATCTACGATGCTCTGCAAGCTCACTTGGAGGAATTGTTTTACATCCGTCTACTTCTACTTGGCAAGTTGACTTCTCAACAATACAGAAACAGTGACCTAGATTGGTCCAGGCATATACTCCACCCGTGGGAATCCCGGGTGTCAAAAGCTATAGGACCCAATCAGTGGGTTTCCCGGGTGTGAAAAGGAATAGGAGCCAAACGTCGTTAAATGACTGAAATATAGTTAGAAGCGACGTTAAATCATATTCACTCACTGACTCACTCACTCCAGGAATATACATCATAGGTCCATCGATTCGCCAGGCAGAGAGCGTCGTGAAAGCCACTGAGGCATCGTGATACATGCATGTTGACAGTCGTGATATCTTCAGGTTTTGTTTTGCATCCCACATGGGCCGTTTTACTTATGCGTCGAATGTGGCATCCAGTTTTAAAGATGGTCAATGGTCCCGCCGTGGAGAAAAATACATTAATTTAACGAAAAATAACAAGGATGACGGGAAACGATGCCGGCGTACTGTCAAGAAGTCGTATATGACTCCCAGGAAAATATACTGACGGCATATTTCTAAAAAAAACATCACAAATGCGAAAACAACCTGTGATGGTTTGTATCCCAGTCACGTTACCTGTGATGGTTTGTATCCCAGTCACGTTACCTGTGATGGTTTGTATCCCAGTCACGTTACCTGTGATGGTTTGTATCCCAGTCACGTTACCTGTGATGGTTTGTATCCCAGTCACGTTTTCTTTGCTGATATTCATGTGTACATCTTGACTGGCATGACCACAGCTAGCACCGGCTTGAACGATATTAGATACAATATTTTAGAGCGATGATGTAGTTAGCCCTATCAAGTCATCTGATGAAAAATGATGACCTGTGTGACCGTTAGATAGAAGAAATCACCCAAATGGAGAATATAATTCAAGTTCTTCTTGAGAACATTTATCTGTGAGGGCCGACAATAATTTGTACAGAGGGCAAGTCTCGGGAACGAAAACGTCCATCAGCAGAATCTCACTATGTACTGACACAATTAAACATATGGAATATTTGCTCAGTAGAACATGCCTACTATAAAGAAAGGAACTGTCACTGGGATAACTGCTCAGTAGAACATGCCTACTATAAAGAAAGGAACTGTCACTGGGATAACTGCTCAGTAGAACATGCCTACTATAAAGAAAGGAACTGTCACTGGGATAACTGCTCAGTAGAACATGCCTACTATAAAGAAAGGAACTGTCACTGGGATAACTGCTCAGTAGAACATGCCTACAACTGTCACTAACTGCTCAGTAGAACATGACTATAAAGAAAGGAACTGTCACTGGGATAACTGCTCAGTAGAACATGCCTACTATAAAGAAAGGAACTGTCACTGGGATAACTGCTCAGTAGAACATGCCTACTATAAAGAAAGGAACTGTCACTGGGATAACTGCTCAGTAGAACATGCCTACTATAAAGAATGGAACTGTCACTGGGATAACTGCTCAGTAGAACATGCCTACTATAAAGAAAGGAACTGTCACTGGGATAACTGCTCAGTAGAACATGCCTACTATAAAGAAAGGAACTGTCACTGGGATAACTGCTCAGTAGAACATGCCTACTATAAAGAAAGGAACTGTCACTGGGATAACTGCTCAGTAGAACATGCCTACTATAAAGAATGGAACTGTCACTGGGATAACTGCAGTAAATGAGACTCTCTGATTTTACATACAAAGAGAAGCTGTATTTAATATCTAAAATAAGTCCTCTCAGCGTTCGCGTTCTGCCAAACTCGCAGAAAACTTGAACGATGGGATAATTCCATTTGTCGACTGTTGGTGTCGGGTGATTGTAATACTCAAAAGAAAAACAAAACGAGGAGTAGATATCCGAGTTAAATGTAGCAATTTCAAATTAAATGAACTAATAGTTATAATAGTGGCATAATAAAAACAGTAGATTTAAAAGGAATGGAACATTACTATAGTAACATTAGGATTGTGTCAAGGAGTTTATGTATTTATCGACTCAGGTGTATCGTTGATCTAATGGTTCAAATCCCGACTGAATATTTCTAAAATAATATTCTTCCATTTGTAGCCTTTTAGATGTATCATCGCTATTCATTTTATAAAAGGGAAAGATTTTAAATTTTATTTGTCTGTGTACGGTACCCGTATACAGTTTCTTAGAATATCTCTAAGAATATCTCCCTTTGGGTGTCAAAAAGATGACGGATGTCAATAACTGAAACTTTTTTAAAATTTATTATCAAGCTGTTTTCTACAAACTACTTTAGCTCTTTCATCCGCTTTGCTCGGAGGTAACTGATAATAGTTGCAAAATGTTAAGTTGATCAGTTTGCTGCGAAACTTTATATTCAGTATTTAAACTAAACAAGGCTTTTCTCTTTATCATTGCAGGCGCCATGTTGTTGAACGGGAACGACCGACGGATAAGCGTTTCAAGCCATTACTGCGTTATGACAGTCTCGAGTCCGGGGCGGCAGAAAGAACCAGCATTTCTCTGGACCTCACCGTCACAACGCCTCAAGGCATTCAAATCGAGTAAGAATATTTTGAGGCAAATTGTCTGTGGTTGACTTCTCAGTATGGTGTCAAAATAATGTAATTCTATGTTCAATACTAAGTGCAAACGTCCGACGACTGTTAGTTTGTTAAATCTAACTTCACAATAACAGTTACATTTAATTTTTCATAAATATTTTCAAAGGACAGTATTTAAAGCATATTCATTTATTTCGAAAAATCAAATGCCTCTTTTCGTTTATTCTGTGTATACTGCTGCGTCGAATCTCACTGAAAGTGTGTGTGTGGTGTTTTGGGGGGGGGGGGAGGCACAGCAACCAACCAAACAACATAAATATCGGTCGAATGTCAAAGGTGTCACCCGTACACCGTGCTGAAATTGTGGTCCCAGTGCGGTAACCAGCGTGATCCTCGAATGTAACTTCCCGTTTTTATCCAGGCTAGAAATCTGAACATGTCACCGTAGTGCAGCAAACCAAACAGGTATTCGTATCGAGAGACCAACGAATGCTTCAAATATGTATTCCAAGTGCAAAGTGGTAGTTGTTGTTAACAGGAGAAATTATAATTAATTATGTCAAGATGAAATTTATATGTAAAATTATCGATGACTTCACTGATTTCTGTTCACGAGAACAGTATATAGTGATGACGGCTGATTAATTACAGGGTGCTCAATTTTCGAGGTGCTCGAGGTTTTCGAAGTAGTAACTAGGGTACTATGGGAATTATATGCGAATGACATCACTTATTGCGCATGTTCGGGTTTTGATTTCTTCCAAATTACTATTAGTTGGGTTCTTACTATTGAACAATTGGTGATATTAGACATGCATCCGTGATAACCACAAATCGAGGTTTACTCGTTTAAGACTACAAACATTCACATATTTATGTTGGTGTAGAGTTCTCGGTCAATGTCAGTACACTAGTACATTGGGCATTAGCTTACTATTATAGATCTAAATTATCACTTTGATGTGTATTGTTTCAGCGACTATGACGATGAAAACGATGAAGATAAAGAAGCTCTTCTAGAGTATTATCCAACACCGCCACATTCGGCGCGAGTTGGTAAGTCTTTTATTATAGTGATCAAATCATTGAAAGCATTATGTAGAGAGTTTAAATATGCGCATTAATTTGATAATTTCTAATGAGCCTTGTTAAACTACGACGCTAATTTCATCAAATAAAATTCTTGTATCTATACTGAATCCATGATTGCGAAACATTCCTCTAGATTAACATATTACCTTGGTTAAAATGATACACTTAATTGATTAAAAAAAATAAAAGATTTACTATGAATTACTGAAATTGTATTCTACTGGTTACAAACTTAAACAGTCACAATATATATTCGAAAGATAGAAAAAATATGTATGAGAGAAGTAAATTGATACAAACTGACATCCGTATTGCAGAACTTCCAGAGGAGGGTGCTGAGGAGGCGAGCCGGGCCGAATCACATGGCTCAGCATCACCACCTGGGGCTGTTGGGGGGTGTAATAATACGGGAAGGCGAGTATCTTTCAAGCTTGACCACGATGTGGCGCCACTTTCATCCGGGGTAGTGTGGAAAGACAGGAGGTTCGAAAAACATGCCGTCACGTGTCCCGTGATGTTGTCTGTTTACATATAGTGTTTGTAACTATCTGTCAACTCAAAAGCAGGCCACACTTTTCTCCGCAAACCTGTGTGATTGCCGTGATATCGAGTGTGCGATCGCCGTGATATCTAGTGTGTAACCGCCGTGATATCGAGTGTGTGATTGTCATGATATCGAGTGTGTGACCGCCGTGATATCTAGTGTGTGACCGTCGTTATATCGAGTGTGTGTTTGTCATGATATCGAGTGTGTGACCGCCGTGATATCAAGTGGGTCCAACGATTGAGAGTTCAGGGTGATACTACTCGAAATTTAAATTCGTTGTCGCCTGTTCTGAAATTTGGAAGCCAGTCGAAAGGAAAACACTACTTCACAAGTTAATACCATTTCACCACTTTATACATTCGTGGTTGTCTGTTCCTCTTTTGGTCACTCTACTGTCCTCCCGCACTGCACACTTGCTTTTTCGTGTCTATAAATTCTCTTCTCAGCACGGAGAATCTGGCACGATAACTTGTTTCTGTATTTCGACGCAGATTTTAGAATTCAATTGATGAAATGATAAAATAAAGCGATATTTTAATGCTGGATATAGTTGTTGATAACTCTGAGGGGAATTGATATTTAGATTTAGATTCGATTATAGGCCGACTGGGAAAAGCGACAACGGAAAATGTGTCCAGGACAAAGATTAAATATATAGATAACAGCTTCATGTATACTAACGTCTTGAAAAGCGAACTGACTCACGGTTGCGTCAGTCCATCTGAATTGTAAATGTACATGATATTCATTGATGACGTACCGTATAATCTTTCCATTGCCATTGTAGGTATACCGAGAGTGAATATCAGTACATCAGGAGCGCCAGGCGGGATCGAAGTGCTGCTGACCGTTTTCCTCGACAGCATTCATTGGGAGCACACGTTCCGGAGAGCATTCCCTTGACATCATCGCGATCACCCCGTGCCTCAGACCCAGAATTTGGTGCCGAACTCAGGATGAGGTTGAAGCTGGAACAGGAACGGATTGAGATCGAAAAAGCGCGGGAACATGAGGAAGCCGACGAGGAGGATAGGGAGATGGAAGCTCTCGAAGCAGCGGAGGCCACTGCAGAAGCCATAGCCGAGGGCCTTCCTTCCCCGCACATGATTGAGGACTCTCCGTCACCGATCACGAAACCCCGTGTCACACAAGTATCCGTAGAGATACACCATCGCCCAAGACTGTCTGACGGAGATACTAGTAACAGCAGCCAGTGTCCCGACGCAACGGCTGTGGAATCTAACAGAGCAGAGGCATCCACTTCAAGGAATTACATACCTCCAAGAGAATTGCGTATTCGCCCAGCAGATATGCGAGGGCAATCACACAGCATGGAAATCGTCAGTCCCGAGAAGTCTAGGTTTCATCGAAAAGCCAGAAGAATAAAGAGTTATGATGACGTTGCTGATTATGACGTTCTTAGAATTACTGAATTCACTAAAGGGCCTTTCTATAACGCTGATTATGACGCCATGTCGGAGGGAAGCGCAGGCTCCATCAGTAAAGTGCGATATTACGATACAGGAAGCATAGAGCAGTTGGATGAAGAGAATTTACGATTTTATGGCGAATTTGAAGGTGCAACTGGCGGGGCAGTAGAAGAAAATGATGATACGGAAACGCTGAATGGCACACGGAAGTACAAGGAATTATGGGAGTTACGCGCTACTCTCGAGGAGGATGAATGTAGTGACACGATACGTTTAGAAGACGGATCATCGATTGAAATGTCACCTGACTTTGAAAATCTGGCATCTTGTACGACTTCTTTCGAATCGAACACTGAACCAGGGCCTTATATGGAAGATAGTGACTTAGGAACAACGGGTAACTGTAAGAGACGCGGAAGCCAACAAAGTGGAACAGGGTGCAGTAATTTATTGCATCCGAATTATGAAAATAGGAGGGAGTCGTACAAAAATATTCTTACTAAGAGATTACAGAAGCTGGACGCGCCGACAACAAGTGCCGAAAATAGTTTTGACAGCGTAGAGACAATGGATACTGATGGGGAAGTGTCGGACACGAGTCGTTACGAAGTAACGACAACATCATTCGAGTCGACGACAGATAACACTGACAGTAATAATGAAGGCCAAAATAACAAATTGAAAAATTTACGCGGTGACAGTGGTTACAAATCTCTGGAAACACAATCCACTTTAAAAGGTACGGAGACAAAAAAGCGAGGATCTGTCTCCTTTGATTGTTCGGACACATTTGATTATGAAATGGTTCCTTTTGATATTGTGAAACTTAAGGATGTATCACCACCTGCTGCGTCACCTTTTGATTTTGAGAGGATAAAACACCGCAGACGTAGTTCCCAGACTTGTCATTTTGAGAGACGAGGTGCTAAAACAGCCTCTAAGAAGAGACGTGAATATAGTCGAGAGAGACAGGCTTTGCAGGTTTACGAAAGTATCATGGAACCTGAAACAGATTCAAAATCAGACCAACCTTCTGGCGATAGCTTCGAGGAGGGGACTGCCCCGAGTAAAATTTCAGTCTTTTCGCGATTCTTCAAATCGCAGTCGAAAGGATCTAGGTCTGTGAGATATGTTCAACGAGATTACAGCATAGACCAAAAAACGAATGAACTCTTCAATGAATTCGTCAGAATTGATCCAATATACGAAACGCGAAGATCTCCGAGACTTCAGCAACGACCAAGGCTGCAGCGTAAGAACACCGAACCGGCTTACTTCGAGGGTCGTCGACCGGACAGGCTTGCGCCGGAAACACGCAGTACTAGTTTAGGAAGTGACAGTAGTGCTAGTTCGCTTCGACGTCTGTCCCCTCAAGACAGTATAGAGGAAGAGGAATACGACGATTACGAAGATGCGGCTAATCTGGTGTGGCCTGGCTCTTCACAACCTTCCCCGTTGGCGTCACAACCCACAATCCACGAAATTCCAACCATTCAACTCCCTGACGAAGAACCAACAGATTTATAAATGTTGGATAGATACAGTATACGGGTCTAGCTCTGCTGTGTATGTGAGACTTCCGACACGATATTGGAGACCAACTCTTTCACATGCCTTGGTTTATATGTGTATACCTGTTGGAATAGAGAACTGAGAGAGTAACAGCTAAAGCTGTCAAGATAATTATGGCTCCACCTGTGATGATTTCAAGGGAAGTAATCCCACACAAACTATGTTCATGGGGTAATAGCAACATATAATATGCCTCTTATACAACACGGGTATTCTAACTATATATGTCATTGAAGAGAGTGATAAAATATACTCCCTGCTGTGTTATTGAAAAAATAACTCGAATATTAAACGGAACTCGGACATGTGCAATTAAGGCACACCTTTCTTTATGGTTGGTATATTTATAAGAGAATGACCTCCATATTTATAATATTAATGTTGACGTTTTAAGAAGAATTATCATTCTGTTACGATATCAAATAATGCCGACATTTTCACCTCCATCTTTTATACTTAGCACTAGCTTATTCATGTGATGTGAACTGGCATACAGTATATTGATGATACGTGTTTGTATAGTGCAACGAATTGTCAATTATACAAAAAATCCTGTCTAAAACATACTATCATGTTTAGGTGTGATGTCGTTTTCTAATTTTGTACTCAAACCAAGAGTTGCTCACTGTGCCAAAATAATAGATATATCAAATGATAGAAAAAAACTTATGTTTATTACTCTTGTTAAAACTGGTGAATCAATATATATAAACATAATTTTCATTATTAGAAAAAATTAAGTAGAATATATGTTGCACCTGATCATGATCATGAATACATTAACATAACATATTACGGACATAATATAGCACTGGATTATCGAAGGAAATCATTGCATCGGTTAAATTGAACGTTCAGATGTTTAAAAAACAAAAGGACGGTCGCTGTTTTATGATAGGCTCAGCATAGAGGAAACTGTGGTGGAAAGTTAAAACGTCCGTGCAAATGTTTCACGATATTCACGAATAAATCATCAATTGCACGCACGTCACAATGTTATCAGAATTACAATGATCCGGTATTACATAAGTGTATATTATCCAGATCTCGATTCGAATGAAAACCTAACCGATTATTAGACCACATATCATTTGAAAGAGGACTAGCTTAGTATATGGTATTTTCTTATTTAGCAAAAATCACTTCCATCTTCTCTTGTCAAGACAGTGGCATCTGGAACCTCTGTACGCGGTCTTGGCTGAAAGGGTAAGTGCAAGTTGAATGCCTGACGAATGAACCTTTACCAAAACTCTACAATTGGCTAGAGTTTCTCCCATTTTTCTCCAACAACCAATGAATATACCGGATGCCCATTTGAAACTTTGACTCGATCAATCAATGTTTAAATCTGGAACATATCCCATGATGCACTGTTGTTTTTATAAAATTTCATTGCTAATTTGGATGAACACTGAGTGGGACCAATCAGAATGCGTGAATTGTCATTTATTCAAATAAGTATTTAAACCCAGAAGTCAGAGTTTAAAGATCCGCCTGGTACAGTGCTCATTCATCTGAAAGATCACTTAGACGACTATTTATGGACGCAAGTCTACTGTGGTTTTCATTGAATAGTGCAGTCTACTTTTTTGAAACTGTGTCTTTATCTCACCTGGTAGCATGAACTGAATTTCACGAAATTGAAAACGGATGGTTTGTCGGTTTGCTTTATTGTTTGGGGTACTATTGTATCTTAAACTTACATTCTCTTACGTTGAATTACAGTGGCTGTTTCTGGTCATTTGTGGTTAGAGTTTGCATTTCTGAGTAGATGAATTGCTGACTTGAATAACAACGATTCAAGTGACAACCTATCGCCTGGTGTCCGGGTTCTAATAATTAATATGGGCTACATTCAGCCACCTCTTTATGATACAGGTGTCCAATGAATTTGGAGTTCCCTTTGGTTCGCACTGGCATGGAATTTCCGGTTAGAAAACATTTTGATGAGCGGGCCCTGTTTTTGCCATGTTATATAACCATTTGATGCTATAAAAGCTGTTACAGTACATCGAATGAAGAATGTTAAATTCCGCGGAAATTATTTTGAATCACCCGATTGAGCTCGTATTAAAGCGAATTAAACTCAAACCTGGTTGTACGCTGGAGAAATTGATTTAATTCGAGAAAATTGGACTGCATTATCCTTTGAAAGCCACAGTAGTTCTGTACTTTGTGTAATTTGTGAAATTTTGTTCAAAGATTATTTCGTGTGCGAAGACATTCTATGTGCTTTGATCACATGATGACGAAACTTAATCATTTAAAGTTCAGATACTGACTATAGTGTATACTACCATATCTGGCTCTTGCAATATTTGCCGCCAAACACACACGTGACTGTCAGTTCTGACCTCTGACATCTGTCCAAACGAGCAGCAACTGGTGTTGAAAATCTACAAACTTGTATTGGTCAAACGGAGTAACGTGGCCTCAATCTCCGATAATTACTCTGTAGTAAGTTCAAACCAGACATTGTGGCGACAGTCGGTCAATTGATGAGGCTGCCTGACCGACTATTTTCCGATCGCACCACCAATTATTCTAATTCTTAATCCTATCACGATGGTATTTTGGGGCAAATAAAAGGAGAATAATCAGAAGAGATTAATAATAATACGTCTGCACAGGAGAGTAACAAAGCAGTAATAGGACTCGTCATTGTCAACTCCGAAATAGACTCATCCCATCACATTGGGACGAACGAAGCATAGGGATAATTTAGGGATAATTTAGGGATAATCCCGAGACTCGGAAGGACCGAAGACAGCTCGGATGACATTTTCTTCGCGTCATGAATGATTTCTTGAACCTATTGCCCATCAACTTATTTGACAAAATCTGGTCATATATAGTAGTGATTAGTTACAAATTACATGAAGTAATCTGGTTCATACGGTGATACTCCTGTTCTAATGTCTATTGCTATCATTACAAACAACTGTATGTGTACGCACATTGCGACGATTTGTGTATAAATGCATTTACATTTACTTCGACCATCTGCGAATGAAGGGCGGACTGACCCGATCCGATATTTGCGAATCTGTTATATATTATGCCATCTGCTTTTATAGTCAACTTCTGAACTCATGATTATATAAATGTCATTTGTTCGTGATGTGATGTACATATTTGATCAACCGGTGCTGTGATCTATAGAGTTAATCTTTCAAAGATAAATGGTATAATGTTGTTGTGAAATTAATGTTTTATCTTTATACATTTGCACTACAACTTCGTAAAGCCAAGGTGCGAGTTAGGTTTATATTCCATACTCTAAAACCGTGTTTCTCGTTGATTCTATGAATTAGGCAGCATTTTGTTACATTACTCATATATTTGTATCCACTCAACGTTGTTTCAGTTTTTACCCCTAATGTGTATCAGAGTCATGAGTGGGTGTATGAATGGGTAACTCCTGCATTAATTTTGTACAATAAGCCTACAAATACCTTCACTCTCTAAGTGTCTCTCAGTTTCCTTGCATATTTCCTTATAGAAAATTACTATAATAAATTACATTTTAGTGAAATTATTACACCTGTTTACTATATGACTATATAATTATCATAGTCTACGATAATACATTGTCCTAATCAACAGTGTAGTACCATAGTAATTACTATAGTCTACCGTAGTAGAAATAAGGCAATATTCTTGTATACTATAATATTTGAATATAGTGAATCGGTACAGTAATTTCGCTAGATCATATTATCCGGTAAATATATGCAAAGCTGCTAGCGGTGTCTCTGTTAGCACACTGATGGTCCCTTAGCCGATGCGTTTTCTTCCTAATAAGCCGTGGACACTAAGTTTCGAATATTTAAAGACACTCTAACTGCAAGCTCGTAGACTGACTTTATTCCTCCTGACATTTCGTTTGAATTATGGAATCCTGACGGAGACGTCTGACAATAATACAACAAAATATGTTGCTTTCCATTCCCGTGTAAATTCCGAGCGAAGTTGATATGATACCGGTTCCTTTAGGCGTCCTTTATATTGAATATAACATACAACCTAGGCAACACACTATTTTCAAATGATGTGGCGTCGATTTATTGTGGTCGAACAGCCAATCCAAACAACATAATGGCCTATTGGGTTACGGTTGCGGGTATTGAACAATATTGAGACAATAAGCCTGAAGCTGTTAAGTTTCCATAATCTAACTTTGATGCTTCATATAGCGTGCTAAACAATTATAAAACTTAAGTTCTGATTTAGTGGACAACGTGCTCTAGCAGCGGATATATTAATAGATACAGTTGTATTGGCATCTGCATCTATTATTTTAATCTACACGTATTTTATCCCTCGCGAGGATGCATTCTTTAGCGTCGTATCAGATCATCCATATTTTCGTCGCATCTAATTATATTGTACAGTAGTTATTAATTGATGAGATTTTTAATACGTGTGTTTCTAAGGAAGTATCAATCAGAATTGTTATCAATCGTTATTACAATGTTAATACATGTGTGAATATTTGACAAAGCTCATGTTTAATAAGGTGAGGAGATCTGTAAAACTGTGCTGCTACCAAAGAATGCCTTCTGCATTTACTAATATAATTTTAAGTACCATTTCTCTCCGGCGTTGGTCTATTTTTAGGGGTAAGATAAATCCTATTTTTTTCAGTATATTATATATTGCTATGGTTAATAACTTTTTCTTAAAGTAATAGTGCGTTGAAACGAATGTACGGTTTTGTATTCATTCAAAGTACACGGTTCATGTACTCTCTTCATTTCATAAGAAGACATTCTAACTAAAAATGTCTTCAAATATTTTTTACTTCTCATGGAGAATGTGTATGTTTCATGATAGTCTTGTTTAATCCGAGAGATTTACACCAAAACCATTATTTATTGATTTCATGAATGAGCTTTAAATTAGGTGATCGAGTGAAGTCGACATGAATCGCTCGAGTGGTTCGACGTGTTAAACCTCCTCTAAATTTCATTTCATGTATCAGTTCCTCTAAATTTCTTTTCCAATATATGATATGATTGTTTATATCAGCTGCACCATCACAATAGCACACATCAGATACTGTCTTAATATCTCTTCAGTTTGAGGCAATCACCCGAACTTCCTGTTATGTCTGCAATACAACAATTGTCTTCATTATTCTGCCCATAAATCAAGCCGTAAGATATGACAACAAATATACCGAAAAGGGATATTTAAAATGTAGCTTTTTGAGAATAGCAATTAATTTGAGTTTTTCGAAGCACATATGTAGTCTATTCAGAACTGCCTTTTAGTGATGCGGGGTGCGGGGATGAACCTCAGCAGATCACCATGGTCTGCCATAAACTGGTGATAGAGTTATTGGTCTAGATAATTTCTGCTGAATATTCATTATGCTGTGGATTTTTATGACGTTCTCGTTGCACAGTAGCAATTTAATAACTATCGCTCAAAAACTTGCGTTGCTAATGTAAAACTTCTTAGGAGTGTTCAGCCTGCTTTTATGGATACTGAGTTCCCTTTGAGAGACATACTTTTTTTTTAATTCCACTTCATCATTCAACCTTGAGGTGTCAGAACCGACATACAATATCCAGCGTCGACCACAAAGAATGTACTCGTCAATAATCGAAAGATCTTTTTCCTTACGACTGTTGAAAAACTGAAGATGGTGTCCTGCAAGACAGAATCGGTCAACAATTTTAAATGATGCTAGCAAGACATCACGATGTTCTTTACGTAACATCCTTATCACTGACCAGTTTTCTTTATTTAAATGAATTTCCAGGTGGTTTTCTAGAGTATGATGTATCTGAGTCACGCTTTCATTGTGTCTGTTCATTTGGACACCATGGAAACCTTTATTCTGGTGAGAAACCAAATGCAATACCCGTTTTCTAAGTAGTGTAATTTTAAATCTGAATGGTCAATTTCTCTCTCTTGTTTCTTGCACTAATTTCACATGAAAAACTGTGTATTTGTAGAAAAGTATACAACTGAAATTTATCATGCTTGTTCTATACATGATGCTCTCAAAATCCGTGTCTCAATTTTGCTGAACTTGCTGAACTTTGAAGTTTTGGCTTGCAAATTCTATCACTGTTCCTTTTACTTTATTACGCATTTTGATTAGAAACAGAAGCATGAAAACATTTTTAAAAAACTGAGATACGAATTTTCAGTTGAACTTGTATTCTATCAGAAAGTATGTTTGATGTGACAATAAGTTGAATGGTGTGAGAGAAATATTCAGTTGAAAAAGAGGACCAATCTTTTTCCAAGCATGACATCTACAGTAATCAAAGTTACGTTTTGTACTCTCGAATATATCAGCTATATTAAAGATTACCATTGATCAGTGGCATCTTTATTACTATGAGACAAATGGGTGAGCAAAATGGCACTCAGGGTGGCGTGGCTAGTGGGCTCAGTATCCTCTCAGGGTGGCGTGGCTAGTGGGTTCAGTATCCTCTCAGGGTGGCGTGGCTAGTGGGCTCAGTATCCTCTCAGGGTGGCGTGGCTAGAGGGCTCCGTATCCTCTCAGGGTGGCGTGGCTAGAGGGCTCAGTATCCTCTCAGGGTGGCGTGGCTAGTGGGCTCAGTATCCTCTCAGGGTGGCGTGGCTAGTGGGCTCAGTATCCTCTCAGGGTGGCGTGGCTAGAGGGCTCAGTATCCTCTCAGGGTGGCGTGGCTAGTGGGCTCAGTATCCTCTCAGGGTGGCGTGGCTAGAGGGCTCAGTATCCTCTCAGGGTGGCGTGGCTAGAGGGCTCAGTATCCTCTCAGGGTGGCGTGGCTAGAGGGCTCAGTATCCTCTCAGGGTGGCGTGGCTAGAGGGCTCAGTATCCTCTCAGGGTGGCGTGGCTGGAGGGCTCAGTATCCTCTCAGGGTGGCGTGGCTAGTGGGCTCAGTATCCTCTGGGTGGCGTGGCTAGGGGGCTCAGTATCCTCTCAGGGTGGCGTGGCTAGAGGGCTCAGTATCCTCTCAGGGTGGCGTGGCTAGAGGGCTCAGTATCCTCTCAGGGTGGCGTGGCTAGAGGGCTCAGTATCCTCTCAGGGTGGCGTGGCTAGAGGGCTCAGTATCCTCTCAGGGTGGCGTGGCTAGAGGGCTCAGTATCCTCTCAGGGTGGCGTGGCTAGAGGGCTCAGTATCCTTAATGTCGCAAACGATAGAAAATGGGGTTTTTCCAGGGGCAGATATTCACATATAAAATAAGATAAAATATATAAATTGTTTATATTAGCTGATAAAATTGGGTTAATTTAAAATTCCATGTAATAAACCAGGTTTTAGAATTGAAAAGATAAATGAAGTTAAATCTACATTTGACATTAGGCGTTAGTTCTATATTTGTCTCCAGATGACAAAAAGTGTACCGAGGGCTCAATGCCGCTTGAAATAGTTCTTTCTCACTCCAGATCACCACTGGAATAGTCAGCTGCTATGGATTACAGCATGTTGATTACGGGCACATTTTATATGATTTATTTCAAAATGCATCATTGATGTAGGGTACATATATCAATGATACATGAGCGAATACTTTTGGCTAATGTGTTAGTAAATTATTCATAACAGACTCTTGTCTTACCGAATTCGGTAGCTGATAAGATTAAATGAAATTTAGTAGTAGTAATCATCCTCTTCTGGTACAGATCTTCCACCACCGCGGAGAAAGTAAAGACAGATATTCGGCAGTCTTTCTCCAAAGCTCATTGGATGTTTTATTTTTAGAACGTATAGGTGACGTTCGTCGATGACGTCATGGTACAGATCCGTACCGGATTGGATTACCGTAAACCTACCCCAAAATCCGACGGTGCGGTGCGGAAGCCACCTGGCGGCAAGAGAAGAGAACCAGCCAGTAATTATCCTTTCTGTAAGCGTGAATGTCCCTGTCTGTCTTAGTACTGGTCTCGTGTCTACTTTGTTAGATCACAACTTTCGATAATTAAAATGCACGTACTTAAAACATTCCAGTTTCGACACGAGTTAATCCGCGAAGTAAACTTCTTGCCTTATTTAGAAGCTGACGTGTTTTACTGCGTGTGGTCTATAATCTATATTATCGCACATAGATTATGAGTTCAATAAGAATGCCCATATATTCACCCAGGCACCAGCACAAGATGTCACACAACTAGCCATTATTTAGGAACTACCTGATTATATGCTGTAACTTCAATATTTTTAGCAAATATATATAAAACAAAGTGTGCTGAGAACTGACCCATGTCCTTGTGCTATTCCATCCTATAGTTGTGGTCAAACAAATGTTCACTGCCTGTATTTTGCTGCTGGGGTTTGCTGTAAAGCTGTTGTGACTATTATATAGGACTGTGAAACAAGAGCGAAGAAGGCGTGGCGTTCAACCAAGGAAAGTCCCAGTTGTTATGTTTATGAAGCCAAACGTTTTTTATATTTCTGCACAAAAATGTGTGTTTCACACAGCAAATATACAAACAGCGTCGACAGTCTACATACGTTTGGGCTGTTTTGGCTTTTTGAGATTTTTAATATATCCAAACTATGACACCATCAATCAATGTTGCCGCCTATTTGGTGTTATTTCAAACAATGGATTACTTTGCTTGCAGGTGTCATATGTTAGATATATGAAAATATCGATAATAAACAAAAAATCAAAAGGAAAAAGCCAAAGACCTAATTTCAAACACCAGGCGAGGCCGTCTTATGATACGTTTGACAGTGACCATTTGCAGGATATAACTTTTCATGAAAAGTCATTTATTTGTGCAGTAATAAAATTAATAATTTTTGCTTCTCGAACCTAACAGACGTATATTTCTCTGGTAAACTCCACTCACCTCCTTTCTCTTAACTTACTCTACCGGTGCTACTGGAGTGCAAGCTTGTGACCACATTCTGCTGATGTTATTATCGGTGTCTGTATATAGACATCAATAGCTTAATCTATGAGCTTGCATCACGTTACATTTTTTCTGTGTTTTAACCGTTCATGCATTTATTTTCAAGTATTTGTAGTTTAACAGATTAGAAAAACTACTGTGGTGCATACTGATTTCTTATCACGTAATGCCGCGTAATATTAATAAAGATATTCTACAATAGAATTCTAGTTGTCTAATTCCTCTTCTCTCTCATAATCTTTATGACAACTGTCAGTCAATAGCGTTTGTGTATACAATTTTTCATGTTTCTAACTTATAATATAATCGTTGGCAGCTGAGCGCTATAGTGACCCCATTACTACTAATTGAATTTTGCCAAGTCTGAACATACATTGAACCCCGATTTTGGAGTGAGTGAGTGAATATGATTTAACGTCGCTTTCAACACTATTTCAGTCATATATCACGACGCTTGGTTCCTGTTCCTTTTAACGCCCGGGACCCCACGGGTGGGGGGGGGGGGGCAAGATTAGCATACAAGCCCGCCATTCTTGAATCAGCCTATATGCAAAATTCTAGATTACAGCGCATATAAGGGAAGTGGGAAGAGGTGCCGACATACTGACAGAGCCACATGACTTCACAGCAAAGTCTTCTGGTTAACTTATTCTAAAGCACATACCAAGAATCTAACGATTCGTGATATGTGTTGTATCTCAGGTACGATTTTGTTGTACCTGTTCATGGGGCAACTTGGATGACATGACCACACGGCCCCTAGCACCGACATAAGCGGTATTAGATACAAGTCTAGACAGCTATGATGTAAATGCTCTGAAAACTCGTATATTGGTAATTGGTGAGCTCTGTCGCTGTGACAACTCGTACACTGGGGATTGGTGAGCTGTATCGTCGTCAGATAAAAATGTTGGCATTTAACACAAAGGACTAGTCTGTAAGGTCCGATGTCGACCCAACATCAACTTCCCACAATGCCAACATAGATCAAAGACCAAAAGGTCTGTACAGGGGGCGGGCCTCGGGGACGAAACGTCCACCAGCAGAATCTCGCCATCTACAGGTAAAAATTACAAGGCATATAAGGGAAGTGGGAAGAGGTGCCGACATACTAACAGAGCCACATGATTTCACAGTAAAGTCTTCTGGTTAACTTATTCTAAAGCACATACCAAGAATCTAACGATTCGTGATATGTGTTGTATCTCAGGTACGCTTTTGTTGTACCTGTTCATGGGGCAACTGGATGACATGACCACACGCTCCTTAGCACCGGCATAAGCGGTATTATATACAAGTCTAGAGAGCTATGATGGAAATGCTCTGACAACTCGTATATTGGTAATTGGTGAGCTGTGTCGCTGTGACAACTCGTACACTAGAGATTGGTGAACTGTATCGTCGTCAGATAAAAATGACGGCATTTAACACAAAGGGCTAGTCTGTAAGGCCTGATGTCGACCCAGCATCAACTTCCCACAATGCAAACATATATCAAATTACAACGAATATAAGGGAAGCATGAAGAGGTGCCGACATACTGACAGAGCCACATGACTTCACAGTATAGTCTTCTGGTTAACCTATTCTAAAGCACATACCAAGAATCTAACGATTCGTGATATGTGTTGTATCTCAGGTACTCTTTTATTGTACCTGTCCATGTGGCAACTTGGATGACATGACCACACGGCCCCTAGCACCGGCATAAGCGGTATTAAATACAAATCTAGAGAGCTATGATGGAAATATTCTGAAAACTCGTATATTGGTAATTGGCGAGCTCTGTCGCTGTGACAAGTCGTACACTGGGGATTGGTGAGCTGTATCGTCGTCAGATAAAAATGTTGGCATTTAACACAAAGGACTAGTCTGTAAGGTCCGATGTCGACCCAACATCAACTTCCCACAATGCCAACATAGATCAAAGACCAAAAGGTCTGTACAGGGGGCGGGCCTCGGGGACGAAAGGTCCACCAGCAGAATCTCGCCATATACAGGTAAAAATTGCAACGCATATAAGGGAAGTGGGAAGAGGTGCCGACATACTGACAGAGCCACATGACTTCACAGTAAAGTCTTCTGGTTAACTTATTCTAAAGCACATACCAAGAATCTAACGATTCGTGATATGTGTTGTATCTCAGGTACGCTTTTGTTGTACCTGTTCACGTGGCAACTTGGATGACATGACCACACTGCCCCTAGCACCGGCATAAGCGGTATTAGATACAAGTCTAGAGAGCTATGATGGAAATGCTCTGACAACTCGTATATTGGTAATTGGTGAGCTGTGTCGCTGTGACAAATCGTACACTGAGGATTGGTGAGCTGTATCGTCGTCAGATAAAAATGACGGCATTTAACACAAAGGACTAGTCTGTAAGGCCCGATATCGACCCAGCATAACTTCCCACAATGCCAACATATATCAATAAGGGAAGCTAGAAGAGGTCCGATGTCGACCCAGCATCAACTTCCACAATACCAAAAGGTCTGTGCAGGGGGCGGGCCTCGGGGACGAAACGTCCACCAGCAGAATCTCGCCATATACAGGTAAAAATTACAACGCATATAAGGGAAGTGGGAAGAGGTGCCGACATACTGACAGAGCCACATGACTTCACAGTATAGTCTTCTGGTTAACCTATTCTAAAGCACATACCAAGAATCTAACGATTCGTGATATGTGTTGTATCTCAGGTACGCTTTTGTTGTATGTGTTCATGTGGCAACTTGGATGACATGACCACACGGCCCCTAGAACCGGCATAAGGTGTATTAGATACAAATCTAGAGAGCTATGATGAAAATGCTCTGACAACTCGTATATTGGTAATTGGTGAGCTGTGTCGCTGTGACAACTCGTACACTGGGGATTGGTGAGCTGTATCGTCGTCAGATAAAAATGGCGGCATTTAACACAAAGGACTAGTCTGTAATTACAAGCGTCTGGTCCGTCATTCATAATTCAGCCGTCGTCCATTAGAGAATATCCGCGTCCATAATCCAAAGACCTATTCCACATTCCATATAACAATATTATCACCAAATTCAAAAATACAATCATACTATACATAAACATAGTCTAGTTTCGTGCAAGAGAGAAGCGGTCAACAGTTTTCAATGATGCCGGCAAGACATCATGATGTTCCAAAAATATCAAATCCGTATCGCTGATCAGCATTCTTAATCCATAACATTCGTTGTAAAATCGTCATCTAAAGAATGATGTATCTTAGTCGCGCTTTGATTGTGACTGTTCATATGAGTTGCATGAGAATCCTGAAGTAGATGGGTTCATACGACCCCTAGCCCCGTGTTAAGCGGAATTAGACACAAGTTACGAAACGTAACGCCATAGATCTTGCACGCTACGCTCGTATTTTGCTATCAGCATGCGATATGTATCGCCAAATTTGAGAAACTTTGAGTGAAGGCGCTTGGTGGTGTAGCCCTGTTTTATAAGTTTCTGCAACAATGTTTTGTGACGTTGATTAAACTCGTCACATTTAACATATGATCTAGCAAATACTACTAGGCGTGATATGTATACTCCATATGCAGGTCCCACTGGAATATTACTGTCCAGAAAGGGATTGTTTACGATGTCGAAATTGTAATCATCTCTTTTGTCATACAGTCGACGAGAGAGAAGGCCCGCTTCATTTTTATAGAGATATAGGTCTAAATATGATGTGCCTGTAGGGTTATCTGTAGTTTCCTTCAAATCCAGTGAAGGTGGATATATATCCTTCACTGCGTCATTTATGTAGCGATTATCCACAGCGAGAAGATCGTCTATATAGTGTTAGGTGAATGAGAAGGAACGGGCTTTGAATGGATCGGTTCGTCATAGTCCCAGCAGACTATTCGTCATAGTCCCAGCAGACAAAGCTCCGAATAATATAATATTCATATGTAAATATTACTATTACCAGGTGCTGGTTAAAGAATTGAGTGTAGACATATCTTCATCAAATACGTCTACTTACTCCCAAACTGCATTTACTTCTGGAAGATTTATTTAACAATCACAAAAAGTTTCTCAGGGAAAGAGGTATTTGTCTTCCAACCAATCATAACGACATACCAAAATATACTGACTCCCAAAATGCATAAATCACCATACAAAGCTAGATTCATATTGGTCTTTAGAAGCTGCACCACCAAGCTTCTTTCAACCCTATTGACGAGGGCCCTTCAGGAGGTAAAAGCATTTTGGGAAAGGTATTGCGCCACTATTTCTAAGAACTCTGGCGTTGAGTGTATGTGAATATTGAAAAACTCAAAATGTCTTACGGAAGAGCTTGATGCTAAAGGTCGCATACCGTACAGACATGTATCCACATGGGATTTCTCGACTCTCTATACTACAATCCCTCATCAGGACCTTATTGACCGTCTAAGTTCACTAATAGTATCTGTGTTCAAGGAAACTGATCGTAGATATGTTAATGTCGGAAGCCATAAAGCATTCTTTAGCTCTACTACATACAAGAGATATCATTCATGGGATGTTTCTTTGTTTATAGAGTTGCTTGAATTTCTCATTAAAAATATCTATGTAAAATTTGGCAGCACAATATATCAGCAGCATATAGGTATTCCAATGGGTACTAATTGTGCACCCCTGTTGGCCGACCTGTTTCTGTTCTCTTATGAATATGACTATATGCAGGCGCTTTCAAAAACCGATCCATTCAAAGCCCCGTTCCTTCTCATTCACCAAACGCTATATAGACGATCTTCTCGCTGTGGATAATCGCTATATAAATGACGCAGTGAAGGATATATATCCACCTTCACTGGATTTGAAGGAAACTACAGATAGCCCTACAGCCACATCTTATTTAGATATCTATCTCTATAAAAATGAAGCGGGCATTCTCTCTCGTCGACTTTATGACAAAAGAGATGATTACAATTTCGACATCGTAAACTATCCCTTTCTGGACAGTAATATTCCAGTGGGACCTGCATATGGCGTATGCATGTCTCGCTTAGTAGCATTTGCTAGATCCTGTGTTAAATGTGACGATTTTAATCAACCTCAGAAAACATTGTTGCAGAAACTTATAAAACAGGGCTATTCCACCAAGCGCCTCCACTCAAAGTTTCTCAAATTTGGCGATACATATCGCATGCTGATAGCAAAATACGAACGTAGCGTGCAAGATCTATGGCGCTACGTTTCGTAACTTGTGTCTAATTCCGCTTAACCCGGGGCTAGGGGCCGTATGAACCCATGTACTTCAAGATCCTCATGGTACTCATATGAACAGTCACAATCAAAGCGTGACTGAGATACATCTTTTTTTTAGATGACGACTCTATAACGAATATTATGGATTAAGAATACTGATCAGCGATACGGATTTGATATTTTTGGAACATCATGATGTCTTGCCGGCATCATTGAAAACTGTTGACCGCTTCTCTCTTGCAGGAAACAAGCCTATGTTTATGTATACTATGATTGTCTTTTTGAATTTGGTGCTAATACTGTTATGTGGAAAATGGAATAGGTCTTTGGATTATGGACGCGGATATTCTCTAATGGACGACGGCTGGATTATGAATGACGGACTAGACGCTTGTAATTTGAAAGCGCCTGCATCTTGTCATATTCACAAGAGAACAGATATAGGTCAGCCAACAGGGGTGCACAATGAGTACCCATTGGAATACCTATATGCTGTTGATATATTGTGTTGCCAAATTTCACATAGATATTTTTAATGAGAAATTCAAGCAACTCTATAAACAGAGAAACGTCCCATGAATGATATCTCTTGTATGTAGTAGAGCTAAAGAATGCTTTATGGCTTCCGACATTAATATATCTACGATTAGTTTTCTTGAACACAGATACTATTAATGAACTTAGACGGTCAATCAAGTCGAGAAATCCCATGTGGATACATGTCTGTACGTTATGTGACATTTAGTTCTTCCGTAAGACATTTTGAGTTTTTCAATGTCCACATACATTCAACGCCAGAGTTTTTAGAAATAGTGGCGCAATAGCTTTCCCAAAGATTGGTGGTACAGCTTCTAGAACCAGCTATGAATCTAACTTTGTATGGTGATTTATGCATTTTGGGAGTCCAGTATGTCGCTATGTTTGGTTGGAAGACAAATACCTCTTTCCCTGAGAGACGTTTTGTGATTGATAAATAAATCTTCCAAGAGCATTTGCAGTTTTAAAGTAAGTAGACGTATTTGATGACGATATGTTTACACTCAATTCTTACAATTCTTACAAAAACAATGAGTTGTCTTCAGGTAAGAATCCTTACCTGAAGACAACTCATTGTTTTTGTAATACCTCAAAAGAAGACTATTGTTCTCCACTACATGCCTGTACTGTGTTTATATCTGTATTATAGTAGTTTATGTACACTTGTCTGAACTCTGTTAACAATGTTAACACTGTATATATACACCCTATTTTCTTGAACTACTTGCTTTAGCCAAATCCTGATGATGGAATAAGTACATTCCGAAAGCTCGATAATACATGCAATCATGTACAAATTGGTATTTGTCGTGTTATTTCTAACTAGTGTAATCAAGCCTCTCCATACTCGAGTATATGTTTGCATGATGTATAGATAAAGTTCGACGATTCACAATCACAACTATAGCCCCCCGATGTGTATAAGTTCCAGTCAAACTCCTTGACAGCATTAGAGTAATTGAAGGTTCAATAGATTTAGTATAATTATATGAAATGGAAGGAGGTTCTGTGAACTTAAAATAGTTTGGTACAGCGTTGCGTACCTCTGGATCATTCAGGATTCCGATGTAAGACTGACCTGTTATCCGTGTCGTCGTAAGTGGGTTCCAGAACTTTTAATCAAGGATTTGGCGATAGGAACATGACGATATCTTGTCTGCCTCACTGAAACTGATGTCTGCTTTCCTATTGTTTAGGGTTTCAAGCCAGCATGTCTGGGAACCTATATAATAGCATTTTTTCTGACTAGATTTTGTGCGTTTCGTTATTCAGACACCGTTGTGCCGATGAAGTATGGTCATGCCATAACGGACTGGCGCATAACTCCCAAAGATCCTGATTGAATGAAGATGTTGGTGGCCATTTGTGATTTATTCCAGACTTTTGGAAACGTTCTTGTCACTAACTACTGAGACACAATCGACCAATTAAACGTAATGGATTTTCAGGTATAGGATTTGAAAGACGAGAGGAGCTGAAACAAGGTTAGGCACCATCGCGATAAAGAAGCCGATAAACATCTCCTTTACGGAGAATTTTTTATGTTTACTGTTTGGTTGATATTCTGTTTTCTGATTGATTGAACGGCTTGGCGGCCAAGTTTTTACAAAAAGATTTTCTCCTTCACCAATCCCTTGAACAGATCAATAGCTGGGTATACTTGATTGAGGGGACGATGCCATTCTGGGTTGCTCGTGAATAGATGCTCCGTAAAGAAGTATGGCTGCCAATGGCTAATCAAAAGTGGGTGAGTAGTAGGGTTTAACGTCGTTTTCAACCTTGTTTCAGTCATATCATGACGGTGCCTACATGTGCCAGAACACGAGAGTGCTCACAGTTCCTTTTACCCTGGGCACAGATCAGCCCAGCCAGTGCAGCACCCGGTCACCCATCCAAGTATTGACCGAGTTTAACGGCGTTGGTCTGACGAGAACCGGTGTGTCCAACGCTATGAGCCAAAAGTGATCGATTTAATGGACCATTTGGTAGACATACACAAGGAGATCGGCCTCATGTTGGTTTTCTGGCAGGTGAACCCACCTACCCACCTATTGTAAATTTATGGCGAATTGCTTATAAAAAGATGTCTAATCAACGGTTATATCGATATTGTGTACTCTGAACAATGGCACCGTGCAATATACAACTACAACACAATGGGAATAACAGATAACCAGCAAAAATCCATTGAGGGATTTGAAGTCCCTTATTATTTAAAAAATAATAATGATGAAATCCCGTTGATTCAAAATTAACGTCTGTCAACAAGGAGAAACGTGAAAAAGTTGATAAAAACGGCTGTTAATCCGCCCAGTGTCTTCAGGGTGGGGCCGATTGCATTCTCATCACCACTCGATTGCCCTTAATGTTCAGCCTCTCTGGTGTCCAGAATGCCAGTACACGCTTATTCAGTTGATGGCGGCGAATCTCTAAATCTTCGAGAAGTCGTTTGTGAATTCGCTTTTGTGAACAATTCGTGCCGTTTGAGGCGAATGTGTCATCCTTTGATTTTGTGGCATCTACCGTCACTGGTCGTGGTCGCGCTTTAATGTAAACATGTCTAACCATTCCAGCAGCTCTATCTGAAGGCTCTATCTCTTCCACTTCCTGTTCTCCCTGACGGCGACGTCGAAGCAGTTTCTTTCCATAGCGGCAGTTGTCTATTATGTCATCGGGTCTATTGGAATATCCAACAGTTTTACGACACGTTGACACATCCGACGTCGCATGCCGTGTGACGGGGAAAACGCCGTTCACTTCGGAGCAAGCAAAGTCATTTATCTTGACCAGTGAACATTTTTCACATGCAGAGTTTTCTGCCAAAAGCGGCAACAAAGGTCGAGAGTCAAGGTTTGGGTGAACTTGAAACCTCAGTAAATCTCCTTCGGAGTGGAAGCCCATGTCGTTCAACTCTTGCTTTCGTCTGATCAACTTCGTTCTGGCTCTGTCCAGTTTGTCTTTCCGATGATTCATTGCTTCAAACTCCAATAACAGTTGGGCCAGTTTCAGCTTCTCTATATTTTGTATACCTCTCATCTGCCGTTCGAAGTCTTTCTGTATTTCTAGGCAAATTCGGAATAACTTTCTGGAAAGTAACTCACCGCTCACTCCACCGCCTACCAATCCAAGACTACCGATAGATGTGTTAGACGAGTGTGTTGTCGCGTCGCCCATTTCACGTTTCACTTTGATTCAAGGCCTTTAGGATCACAAGCTGTATGAATATTTCAAAAGGGCCAGCTTGTCCACGAAGCCACCGAACTTTGTTACGTGGATACATTGAACAATGTTAAATAGTTATCCATGGAACATCCCAGGTAGATGGTTGCCCTGAGGCATGCCAACATTTGGAAACAGTGACACACAATATTTCACTTTCGGAAAGCATACTTTAGGGAACATGAATGTGATTTCGTATCTATTAGCCGAAGCACTGTCGAAAAGTTACAATTTGAAGGCATGCCATTTAAATGTTCCTCAATCAGCTGATGGCACCACTTCGGGCAGGCAGCGATGTAGGGAATCCGCAAAAGATACAAACTGAACAAATGAGAAAGCTCCCACAATAGGAAATGTATAGGTTTTTATCTTGACCTTAACTGTTTATACGCGAACAAAATCTGATTAACCTGGTCCCGTATCAATGTCATATAACACTGCTTTCATTGGCCTTGTCATTGTACATTTTTATTTATGCGTTTTATCGAAGTATGCGACCGTCAATTCACACGATAAGCTCGAACATGTATGTGCTTTTCTGGATTAAGTAGACAGCTCATAAATTCAATTCAATTGACGATTTCAATTTAGAATCATTATTATGTTTTTATTTGAATGCTGGAATGAGATCTCCCCACTAAGTATCGATGTATGGGGTGTATACCATAAAATGTGCGAAAGACAATATCTCCACGTGTAATTATAACTGAAGAGGTCATTAACTTAAGGCATTTATACCTTCTTATATGTGACCTCGCGTGCTGATAAGCAGCCCTATACAAAATTAAAATGTCAACCCCAGTACTCAATCCTTCAAGTTACCGCTTCATCCTAGTACATAGTTAACCGAAAATCGCGGTATTGAATATTATACCTCTGCGTAGAGAGATTAATTTTGCACCTCACAGGTAAAGCGTTCAGTTTACATAAATTCTAAACAAGGATATTTTGTTGTTAGAAGGAAATCTGTTATAAACTAGACATGTAATATCAGCAGAGAAACTCGAATGTAACCCATATACGGGACACAGGCAATCTCAGGGGATCCGCACACCCCTAGTTTAGCGTCAGTTATTCATACTAAAGTCTGTCCAGTTTAATTAGTCGTGTACTTTGGAGCTTCTAAGAAAATCAGTAGTTAGGTCCGCATATATTTTCTTGTTTGAAGCATGGACACAAAATAACTACCATTACTCTCTCCATATAAACACCATCATAGTTGTTTCATGTACCAGGGCTCAATTGCACAGGGCTAAGTTATATATAATGTATTCGTGTTCAAGCGGACAGATGTAATTGATGCCATATAAAGTAATAACAGGCAATCACTTGCTGCATCGCAGCCAAATTGCCTTATGTTAAACAGCACACACCTCCTTTGACGATAGACGGCAGTATTGACCTTTATCCCAGCGAACACGAATACATATGACATCACCGCATGCAATACAGGCCACAAAAAAATGGATGCGGAGCCAACTATTGATTTGTGACGCGCTTCAAAGTGGACTGATGAAAATGGACAGACTTTAATACTATATTCTGATCTAATGGATTGACATTTATTGTTTGTAAATTTCGTATTCCCAAATTAATTCCAATACTGAAAGCGGGTTGTCTGAAAATCATTTCCACTGTCTGAACAGAGTTCACTTGCAGTGGAAATGAGGCCCTTTGATAAAGTTTTAGTGAAGTCGCGCTGAAGAGGGTGATCTCAAGCGACCGCCGAATTCGAAAATGACATGGGAAGACTCGGCGAGTTCAAAAGGGCCATTTGTGCATGGGTATCTCCAAAACGTCATCAGACAACGATAGATATTTGACTGTTTACTTCACCAGCGCTCGCGGCCTAAAGTGAATACTTTTCGTCTTGGCAAAATTTTTGAATAAAACCAAGGTCCTCGGATTCATTTAACCAATGGATAAATGAATCTGAATTTAGTCTAGATAACAGGTGGAACTCATAAAGATTATTGCCATTAGGGGTTAAAAATCTCACATATGATCACTCGTATATGATGACTCTACGGGTTGTCAAAGCTAGTCAAATAAAACAACAGCTCTCCAATATTATTATATACTCCATGGGTTATAAATCATATATAACTATTTTACTTTTGATTATAGGTATAGCTATATATCTGGTGAGAAGATCTATACACTGTACTAATATTTGCCACACTGTGCGACGTCCTGAAATATTTTTGCTCGATGAATGCCTCCAGCGTTTGAAGTTGAAATTGAATATAACCACCGGCGGGATCCCTGAAATTCCAAACACCCCTTGAACCCGACTTCAACTTTGCGGAAACGATCACGTACACTTACTTTCAAAATGGAAAGTGTTGAACGGTTGATCCTGAACCATTAATCTATGCAAAATCTTGGGAACGTCGATGCGAAAGTAACGATGCGGGGTAATTCGAAAACTGCTGGGTGACCACATTGTCTACAGGCATCATTCACTGGGGAAAAAATCGTGTTGAAGCCATTTTAGCACCAGAATTGTGTTGAAAATAACACAAATTGTGTAAGAATCAACACTAATTTGTATTGAACTCAACACAATTTTGTGTTGATTTATTAAGTTTAACACAAAACCATGTTGATTTCAACACAAAACATTTTGTGTTGAAGCCATTTTAGCACAAAATTGTGATAAAACAACACAATATTTTTCGCAGTATTCAATGCTTTAAGTCCTATCTTAGATAGTATCAATCCAGCATTTAACATGGCCGATATAGAGTCCAGCCCACTTTCAAATGTACTCCGCGGCTTTTGACTATGTCTGACACCATTAAAACGGAATATTGCAGAAACGCAACTGCAATACTGGTGTAATAAACGGTTAAAGAGAGCCCTAATTTCTTGAACCACGACAGAACACCCGGGGTAGAATTCTACGAGGAACTCCAGCAGACAAGTGAACAGATGGCGCCGCTACTCCAGCAGACATGTGAATAGATGGCGCTGCTGCTTGCACTCTGCTTTCATCCGGGCCACTATGAAGATTTATTAAGCGGCAATTTTGCAAGTATTCATGCAGTTGGATAGAAAGGATATGTACGTTTACATACGAAAAACTCCTTTGTGTGTGACGGTAATAAAGCCGATTTTTTTTCACTCCAAAAGCTGCCAAATAACATTTTTTCTTGAAGATTACACACTGAAATATCCCCTTCGAAAAAAGTGACATGTTCAGTTGCATAAAAATGGAGATATGATTGATCAAAATGTGCTCCCGGGCTTATTTTGGTATTTTTGGGCATTTTCATGAAGGGTTTTCTCCTGTAGCAAAAATATGACCCCTCAAACCAAAACCATTCGTGGTTCTTTCCAACAAACAAACTTCCTAATATATTGTGAGAAAAATTATTTTGGTTTGAGTTGTCATATTTTTGCTATAAGAGAAAATCCTCACTGTAAATAATTTGGCAGGTTTTGGATTGAAAAAAAAGAGTCAGCTTCATTACCTTCACACACAAGGGAGTTATTCCCGTATTGTCGTCACATATCCTTTCGAGATAAAAATATCGTCTACCATTTTCAGGAAACAAAATATAAGATTGTAAATAGGGGGCCTCGACCGGAGACCGGGAAATATACAAAATTAACTACTGGAGATTTACGAGGCTGAATGCAAATCTGGCTTTTAACTTGGACTGTTTACAGCCCGTGTTTCAGCCTAACAATATTTCTACAGTAGTTTAGTACGGCACAGATTTACAAAGCCGAGTGCAAACTTGGTCGGACTCTGGCTGTTCTCTAGCCCGAAAACATCGGCTAAGGAGTCTATTTTTTGGTTGTTGTTGCTGAATCTGACTCCTTAGCCCGAATGACTGATAGAGCCTGAAATAGAAATAATTAAATAAGACGTCAGTAGCTCGAGATCTTTAACTGCACACGGCGTGGTAAATTGAGACAAGGCACAAAAAGCATTTTATCGAATAAATAATATGATTTGGCATCTCCAGCACTATGACAACCACCTAATGACTCCTTTAATTAGATGGAATCTGCCATCAAACAGGGATTTTGTCAACAAAACCGTTGTGTTTCTTTCTCCACAGTTTACATGGACATGCGCAGAATGGGGTTGACCTTTTGGCTCACGTCATCAAGAAATCGATTCATGCCGGTTTTACACGCTTCTTTCAACCCTATTGACAAGGGCCCTTCAGGAGGTAAAAGCATTTTGGGAAAGGTATTGCGCCACTATTTCTAAGAAAGCGTTGAATGTATGTGGATATTGAAAAACTCAAAATGTCTTACGGAAGAACTTGATGCTAAAGGTCACATACCGTACAGAGATGTATCCACATGGGATTTCTCGACTCTCTATACTACAATCCCTCATCATGACCTTATTGACCGTCTAAGTTCATTAATAGTATCTGTGTTCAAGAAAACTGATCGTAGATATATTAATGTCGGAAGCCATAAAGCAATCTTTAGCTCTACTACATACAAGAGGTATCATTCATTGGATGTTTCTTTGTTGATAGAGTTGTTTGAATTTCTCATTAAAAATATCTATGTGAAATTTGGCAACACAATATATCAGCAGCATATAGGTATTCCAATGGGTACTAATTGTGCACCCCTGTTGGCTGATCTGTATCTGTTCTCTTATGAATATGACTATATGCAGGTGCTTTCAAAAACCGATCCATTCAAAGCCCGTTCCTTCTCATTCACCAAACGCTATATAGACGATCTTCTCGCTGTGGATAATCGCTATATAAATGATGCAGTGAAGGATATATATCCACCTTCACTGGATTTGAAGGAAACTACAGACAGCCCTACAGGCACATTATATTTAGATCTATATCTCTATAAAAATGAAGCGGGCATTCTCTCTCGTCGACTTTATGACAAAAGAGATGATTGCAATTTCGACATCGTAAACTATCCCTTTCTGGACAGTAATATTCCAGTGGGACCTGCATATGGCGTATACATATCTCGCTTAGAAGCATTTGCTAGATCCTGTGTTAAATGTGGCGATTTTAATCAACGTCACAAAACAGGGCTATGCCATCAAACGCCTCCACTCAAAGTTTCTCAAATTTGGCGATACATATCGCATGCTGATAGCAAAATATGAACGTAGCGTGCAAGATCTATGGCGCTACGTTTCGTAACTTGTGTCTAATTCCGCTTAACCCGGGGCTAGGGGCCGTATAAACCCATGTACTTCAAGATCCTCATGGTACTCATATGAACAGTCACAATCAAAGCGTGACTGAGATACATCATTCTTTAGATGACGACTTTACAACGAATATTATGGATTAAGAATACTGATCAGCGATACGGATTTGATATTTTTGGAACATCATGATGTCTTGCCGGAATCATTGAAAACTGTTGACCGCTTCTCTCTTGCAGGAAACAAGCCTTTGTTTATGTATACTATGATTGTCTTTTTGAATTTGGTGCTAATACTGTTATATGGAATATGGAATAGGTCTTTGGATTATGGACGCGGATATTCTATAATGGACGACGGCTGAATTATGAATGACGGACTAGACGCTTGTAACCAATAGCGACGTGTGTTTATTCACGTGATCAGAAAGGTCACGAGATACAAATAGCGAAGGTCATATTCTCACAAGATGTCAGAAAGGCGCGAAAACGTTAAAATCAATCGAGGTTTTTTTCACACATTTGATCACATTTTGTGAGCATCAAAACAGTCATGATAGATGGTACATGGACAAAGAAGCTCAGGTCGGTCAAACTGTATCAAATTGGCATATTATTTATCTCCCGTTTCGTTATTTTCGTCAGCGAAAGATTGTGAAAAGACACTTTTCGGAACAGCAGATTTTATCGCGAAAATTTAACCTACCCTCGCTCTGAGCTGTGATAGGAATGCCACGCCCCCTTAACCTATATTTAGCCAGAGTTTCTGAGTTAGCTGTTCTCACTCTCTGTTCTGACCTAACAGCAGCTCTTCATTGGATTTGGACAGTTCTCTGCTCTGCTAATCCGCAGAATACAGAGTATTTTCTGTTGTCGAGTTAGGGAACACGGACTTGCGTGGCTGGATGGCCACGGAAGGGGTGAAACCTCTATGCCCCATGTTCCCAAAAATCTGGAGCTCACAAAATAGCGAGAGCATTGAACGAAGCAGCGTATTACATTCATTTCCAGTATTGTGCCAGTGTATTAAAGGGGAAAATTTTGGAAACTGGGGGCATATAGATCTGGAATCAACCATCCCCAAGTACATGTTGAACTCTATTGAAATGGACATGTAGCTATATACATGTAGCTGTAACTAAGACGGAATAAAGGGGAGAAAAATCTACCTCAATATTTCCTGCGAGATGGCAAAAGGGGAGAGAAGTCTACCTCAACATATGCGGCGAATGTATAGAGGAGAAAAAACCTTACCTCACGAAAGCACGACAGTGCGACAGTCTCCGAGCTACCTTACTGAAGACGGAATTAAGGGAGAGAAAAATCTGAATCAATATATTCTGTGAGAGGCGATAAAGGGGAGAGAAATCTACATCGACATCTTCTGTGAAGGGATGGATAGAGGAGAGAAAGACTAACCTCACGACAGCACGACAGTGCGACAGTTTCCAAGCTCCTGTACTGAAGACGGAATAAAGGGGAGAGAAATCCACCTCAATATTTCCTGCGACACGGCAAAAAGGGGAGAGAAATCTACCTCAACATATTTGGCGAATGTATAGAGGAGAGAAAACCTTACCTCACGACAGCACGACACTGCGACAGTCTCCAAGCTACCTTACTAAAGACGGAATTAAGGGGGAGAGAAATCTGAATCAATATATTCTGTGAGAGGCGATAAAGGGGAGAGAAATCTATCTCGACATGATCTGTGCAGGGCTGGATAGAGGAGAGAAACACTTACCTCACGACAACACGACAGTGTGACAGTCCCCGGGCCAAGATACCTTACTATAGACAGAACGAAGGGGAGAGAAATCTATCTCAACATATTCGGTGAATAGAGGAGAGAAAACTTACCCCACGACAGCACGACAGTGCGACAGACTCCCAGATACCTTACTAATGACGGAATAAAGGGGAGGGAAATCTGCCTCAATATATTTTGTGAGAGGCGATCAAGGGGAGACAATTTACCTCGACTCATTCGGCGAAGGGATGGATAGAGGAGAGAACGACTTACCTCACGACAACACGACAGTGCGACAGTCTCCAAGCTCCCGTACTGAAGACG
Source organism: Hanleya hanleyi (assembly GCA_036873755.1). Lineage (NCBI taxonomy): Eukaryota > Metazoa > Mollusca > Polyplacophora > Lepidopleurida > Hanleyidae > Hanleya > Hanleya hanleyi. The sequence continues at coordinate 82,833 of JAVTVY010031611.1, read as the reverse complement.
GAATAAAGGGGAGACAAATCTACCTCAATATTTCCTGCGGGAAGGCAAAAAGGAGAGAGAAATCTACCTCCACCTATTCGGCGAATGTATAGAGGAGAGAAAGCCTTGCCTCACGACAGCACGACAGCGCGACAGTCTCCAAGCTACCTTACTAAAGACGGAATTAAGCGGGAGAGCCTGTGACAGGCGATAAAGGGAGAGAATTGTACCATGATCTATTCGGTCTCCTCTATACATCTCTTCACCGAACAGATAATGGTAGATTTCTCTCCCCTTCACCCCCGTCTCGTAGAATATTTTGAGATAGATTTCTCTCCCCTTTATTCCATCTTTAGTAAGGTATAATGTAAACTGTCGCACTGTCGTGCTGTCGTGAGGTACGATTTTCTCTCCTCTATCCATCTCTTCACCGACAAGATCGTGGTAGATTTCTCTCCTCTTTATCCCCGTCTCGCAGAATACTTTAAGATAGATTTCTCTCCCTTTTATTCCATCTTTAGTAAGGTATAATGTAGGGTGTCGCACTGTCGTGCTGTCGTGAGGTAAACTTTTCTCTCCTCTAGTCATCTCTTCACCGAACAGATGGTGGTAGATTTCTCTCCCTTTTTTGCCCGTCTCGCAGAGTATTTTAAGATAGATTTCTCTCCCCTTTATTCCATCTTTAGTAGGGTATAATGTAGACTGTCGCACTGTCGTGCTGTCGTGAGGTAAGGTTTTCTCTCCTCTATCCATCTCTTCACCGAACAGATCGTGGTAGATTTCTCTCCCCTTTATCCCCGTCTCGCAGAATATTTTGAGATATATTTCTCTCCCCTTTATTCCATCTTAGTAAGGTAGAATGGAGACTGTCGCACTGTCGTGCTGTCGTGAGGTACGATTTTCTCTCCTCTATCCATCTCTTCACCGAGGAGATCGTGGTCGATTTCTCTCCCCTTTATCCCCGTCTCGCAGAATACTTTAAGATAGATTTCTCTCCCTTTTATTCCATCTTTAGTGAGGTATAATGTAGGGTGTCGCACTGTCGTGCTGTCGTGAGGTAAGCTTTTCTCTCCTCTAGTCATCTCTTCACCGAACAGATGGTGGTGGATTTCTCTCCCTTTTTTGCCCGTCTCACAGGGTATTTTAAGATAGATTTCTCTCCCCTTTATTCCATCTTTAGTAAGGTATAATGTAGACTGTCGCACTGTCGTGCTGTCGTGAGGTAAGGTTTTCTCTCCTCTATCCATCTCTTCACCGAACAGATCGTGGTAGATTTTTCTCCCCTTTATCCCCGTCTCGCAGAATATTTTGAGATATATTTCTGTCCCCTTTATTCCATCTTAGTAAGGTAGAATGGAGACTGTCGTACTGTCGTGCTGTCGTGAGGTAAGATTTCTCTCCTCTATTCATTTCTTCACCTAACAGATGATGGTAGATTTCCCTTCCCTTTATGCGGTCTCACAGAATATTTTGAGGTAGATTTCAGCTGTTTCAAAACATGTCTATCTTTTCACTTTAAGTTCTGTCAGACTAACGCGCCCTGACATGAGTTCTCTCCCTTTTATCATTAACCTCGTCCTGTGTTGATAACATCATCAGGTTGAGTGGTGTAGAAGGAAATTTACATTTGGGAACTGAGGGCATGGAGGATCCCCCGCAGAAGGGCCCCAGCCAGACCGGAGAAAGACCAGTCAGGCTGGGAAAGGCCGCAGACAGATCGGAAAAGGCCGCAGCAAGGCCGGAGAAGGCCTATAGTAGGCCGTTGATGTCAAAACCTCTCTGAGTTTAACCACGGTGTAAATCGAATTTTCCGCGCATTGCGGGGATAAAATCAAAAAATGACAATTGAGAGGAATAAAGCGACTAGAAGTAGCAAAATATCGAATCCATAATCGGGCACTTTTTTTTATGGAAATGTGGAGATTTTTATTAATATGTGAAATTCTTATTGATGGGCAATATGTTTCTCCGAAAAAAAATTGTTTGATAAAACTGCTAAACTGGGATCACTAAAGCTTCATATTTTGTTAATCAGGAACATATATGAAGATTTCAATTTACGATTTTGTAATCTAAGACAGTACAAATGACATTTTTGACGAAAATTCAAAATCATTCTTCATGAAATTATTCCACTAATATAGTCATACATTCAGTCTGACGATTCTCAAAAATACATGGATATTATGAAGTTTTATGTATGTATGGCAGGTTATTGTTGAAATATCACAAGCATTCAAGACTGACAATAACACTTACTGTAAAACACTAACAATCCATGTTGAGTTGGGTCTCAAAACAGAGTAGAACAGTGCAATAATCACGTCAGTAGTAGGGAGCTAGCATATTCACGCTCTTTTTCCAGGGAGGTAACTCTGTATGCACTTTTGTGATTTTTGGCAAATCCCGGGTTATCTCCCCTGAATCGAACATTTGCATATTAAATCTATACGGGACTGGCTTAGGGGGATAGGTCCATACTGGGAAATTCACACATGTTCATTGCGATATGGGTTGTTTGGTCTTGTTTTTCACGTCTCACCATGTAGTCCCGAAGTTAAGCGGTGAAATTTGTCGAAAAGTCCAGGTACCGGGTTGGTCATATCATATCAGTCATATCACGACGTTGGTTCCTATTCCTTTTCACACCCGGAAACCACACAGGTGGGCTCCTATTCCTTTTCACACCCGGGATCCCCACGGGTGTTGAACCTAATGGGAAACCCACACATGCTCATTGCAGTATGGGTTGTTTCACGTCTCACCACGAAAAACACGATGGGAGGAGTCCCGGAGCCAAGCGATGAAATTTTTTGAACAGTTCACGGAGGTCTGTATACAGGTCCATATAGGTCCATACTGGCTATGGGGGATAGGTCCATACTGGGAAATTCACACATGTTCATTGCGATATGGGTTGTTTGGTCTTGTTTTTCACGTCTCACCATGTAGAACACGATAAGTGGGGTCTCGAAGATAAGCGGTGAAATTTGTCGAAAAGTCCAGGTACCGGGTAGGTCTATATATAGGCCCATAGGCCCATACTGGCTATGGGGGATAGGTCCATGCTGGGAAATTCACACATGTTCATTGCGATACGGGTTGTTTGGTCTTGTTATTCACGTCTCACCATGTAGAACACGATGAGAGGGGTCTCGAAGTTAAGCGGTGAAATTTGTTTGGAAAGTCCAGGTACCGGGTAGGTCTGTAGGCCTATATAGGCCCATAGGCCTACTGGCTCAGTGCAAAGGTCCATACTGGGTGGACGTTTTTCGGGTCTAGGTGAGCCCCTACAGTGGTCCCATGGTGTCGTATGAGGTCTTATTTTGAAGCTCTCGTGGAGGAGCACCCGACTGCACTATTCTGTTTTCAATATTCTGCGCAAGCGCAATCTCGTCGTAGTATAGAAAGCAAGCATTTTGGGGGGTGCGTGGGGGTGTGTTTGGGGTAGAGATGGACCACTATTGGTCCAAATGGGTCGTCGGAGGTGTCAAAGTGAAGCTTTTTTAGGGTAGAGTCAGAATGGCGTGTGTTTTTATTGCAAATATCGCGTCAGTCTGCGCATGCGCAGTTGGGTGTAATAAGTAAAGTAGTCATTTTGGGGGTGCGTGGAGGTGTGTTTGGGGTAGAGATGGACCACTATTGGTCCGAATGTGTCTAGGAAAGTGTTATTTTGTAGCTCTCGGGGTGTAGGGATGGGATGTCCACGTCACCTGTGACGCCACTGGTGACGTCATCCGTGGAAGTAGTAGCGAAAGCGGGAGTTTCAGAGGTGCAATGGAGTGCGTTTGGAGTAGATAACGGCCTATTTTCCATCCAGCTACCTGGTAGAGTTACCTGTGAGTGTATGCGCGCGTGTATGCGCGCGTGTGTGTGAGTGAGTGAGTGAGTGAGTGAGTGAGTGAGGCATGCACAACGCCCGTGAAGCGTCCCCAACGCCCGCCTTAACGCATGGACGCACTAACGACGGTGAGTGAGTGAGTCGGATCCGACTGGACTAATGCATCGTCCGTTTTACAGATCTACCCGGTACCTGGACTTTTCGAAAAATTTCACGGCTTAACTTCTGGACCCCTCCCATCGTATTCTACATGGTGAGACGTGAAAAACAAGATCAAACAACCCATATCGCAATGGACATGTGTGAATTTCCCATTATGGACCTATCCCCCTAAGCCAGTCCCGTATAGATTTAATATGCAAATGTTCGAATCAGGGGAGATAACCCGAAATTTGCCAAAAATCACAAAAGTGCATACAGGGTTACCTCCCTGGAAAAAGAGCGTGAATATGCTCGCTCCCTACTACTCACGTCACATTGAACTTTGACGCCGCATTGATCTTGAAAATTTGCCTGTCGTTATTTTATATTGATAGGCCCTAAATAATATTACCGTGTGACGACAAAAAGAACCACAACCGGATGATCGGGCACTTTTAAGTATAAGCGAACTGGAAATTGTATACATCTGCCAAGCCACACAGTTTATGACCTTACTGCGATTTAACGGTAATGTTGTTTATCAATATGGTTTTCTATAATCTAACGTCGATAAAAGCTGTGATAAAACAAGGAGAGATCGCGATCACACGGGCAAATTATCAAGATCAGTGATGTGGCATCAATAATTAAATGTGATTATTGAGCTACTGTAATGTTGGTTTTAACAATGTCGTCAGTTTGAAAAGATTGTGATATCTCAAAAACAAGCTATCATATATACCTGAAACTTCGTAATATCTATGTATATTTTTGACTGAATATATGACAACATTGGTGGAATATTATCATGAAGAATGATTTCGAATTTCTTCAAATATGTCGATTTGTATCATTAGATTTAAGAGTCGAAAATTGAAATATTCAGTGTAGGTACTTGATTAATAAAATATTAAGCCTTTGAGATGACCAGTTTTATTCCAAAATTATGATTTCCGGAGAACACCATTGCCCATAAATGAAACTTTCACATATTGAGGCTTCACAGTCGCGCAATCATGCACTTACCTCGTACTGTACGGATTTCCGTAAAGACGTGCTCGATGATGGACGTGATATTTTGCATCGTCGCTTTATTTCTTCTCCATTTTCATTTTCTGATTTTGTCCTCGCAATGCGCGGAAAATAGCGGTTTAAATTCGATTTACACCGCGGTAAAAATCGATTTACACTGTGGTTAAAATAGATTTACACCGCGGTTAAATTCGATTTACACCGCGGGCTAAATCCGATTTACATCGCGGTTAAAATCAGCGCGGTTTTGGCATCGACGACCTACTATAAAGTCCGCAGCTAGGCCGGCCGCAGCCAGGCAGGAGAAAGGCCACAGCGAGGCCGGAGAAGACCGCAGCCAGGCCGGAGAAAGGCCGTAGTCGGGCCGGAAAAGGCCGCAGCCAGACCGGAGAAAGGCCACAGTCAGGCCGGAGAAGGCCGCAACCACGGATAGGCCGCAGCCAGGCCGTGGGTCCCCTGAAAACGCAGTCGTGAGGACGGAGTAGGGCCGCAGCCTATCCAAACTTGAGGGATAGAAGACCCTGGTGAGCCGCCACAACCTTGGCCTCGCTCCAACGACATGAGGGAGGTTTGATCCTCACATCCGTAGACTCGCTCCAACGACACCAGGGAAGTTTGAACCCTACATCAGACTCCCTTCAACGATATGAGGGAAGTTTGAGCCCTACATCCGTAGACTCGCTCCAACGACATACCTTGGTACGGGGCCAGCAAGCAGGCCGCCCCATTTACAGTCCATAGAGGGCCAGCAGCCAGGCCGCCCGTATACACGTCGCGTATTTTATAGTTTCTCTATTGGATGTTATGCAAATATAACTGTAAATATTAACTTTATATTCTTTATTGGTGAGTATTCCTAGTTCTGCATAAAGATCATACTATTTTCAGGCATTCTGCCTGACCTACGCGGTTCACATTCTCTCGTGTACATCGCGTCTATGCAGAATACAACATGTATACTTTTATATTGGTCTCGGTCATCTTTGCACGTTGTTATCTCCCCTGGCCCCTGATCTTCACTAGTGACGGGGTTCCTTCAGTGATAGCCAGGGCCAGTGGCAGGCATCTTCACGACGTCGCGGTTTCTATTTGTGAGCCAAAGACGAACCCTTGACCAACTTGCATAGCAAACCGCGTTCCGCCCACACTCCAGTTACGTGACCTAGAAAAACTGCGCTGATGGTATATAATACGTTTGGGTTTTACTTTCGCTGCTAAACTATTCGCTGATACCGAATGTAACATATTTAATCCAAGCACGCATAACAATAAAATATTAATGGATAGACCAGTGAAATTTTACAGAAATCCGTGCGTTTCAACCCAGTTCAAGTCCTTCACTTCAGTGGGAAGGTGAAGTCGGATACACTGACATCGCGGGCCGCCTTTAAAGCTTCGGTGTTTTCTACCTTTGCCTGGCTTGTTGGATGTTTGATGGTAGATGAATGGGTTTATTTTCTCTTCAAATAGATTTTGCTTTAAACTATGTTTCCTTTATATTTATTAATGTTCATGGTTGTTGAAAAGGTGCAAGTTCATCTGCCACTGGATATCGCACAAGCTATGGTGTTTTCGAATCTGTTGTCACGGTCGCCATGGTCGCGGTGCTTAAGTGATCTGATTGGTCAATATGCGCAGGATGCCGCTGTGTGTCGTTGATCCCGATACACTGCCCAAGCGGGCCAGGGGTTATATCTATCATACAGATAGAGATACCCCTGGTTTTAGCGAGGATGGTGGCAGGTCGATCCCAGTAATTGTAAATAGTCGTTTTTGTGACCTGATCTCGCTACGGCACACCTGGGACGAATATAAACCATATTTCCATATTTATATATACCACTATTTCCTTCTATTGTAGCCATCATCAGTTTAGGATGTGCAGGGGCTCGGCCTCCAGGCATACCCGGGTTTAAATTACAAGCGTCTGGTCCGTCATTCATAATTCAGCCGTCGTCCATTAAAGAACATCCATAATCCAAAGACCTATGCCATATTCCATAGAACAATATTAGCCCTAAATTCAAAAAGACAATCATAGTATACATAAACATAGGCTAGTTTCCTGCAAGAGAGAAGCGGTCAAAAGTTTTCAAACATTCAAAGAATTTGGAATGGTAGTCCACAAGGATGAGGAAAGACTGTGGTCTGTAGCGACCTTTTGTTGAGATTTCTTAAACTGGTTACACGTATCACACTCAGAAATCAAGTGAACAGTGTGACCATTCATGCCAGGCCAGTATAAAACATCACGTGCACGACGTTTGCACTTTTCGATGCCAAGATCGCTGCTGTGAATCCTTTCCAGCATTTCGTGTTGCAGGGAATGTGGCACTTTTAACCGCTCTGCCTAAAATTACAACACATATAAGGGAGGTGGGAAGAGGTGCCGACATACTGACTGCGTCACATGACTGCACAGAATAGTCTTCTGGTTAACCTATTCTAAAGCACATACCAAGAATCTAACGATTCGTGATATGTGTTGTATCTCAGGTACGCTTTTATTGTACCTGTTCATGTGGCAACTTGGATGATATGACCACACGGCCCCTAGCACCGGCATAAGCGGTATTAGATACAAATCTAGAGAGCTATGATGGAAATGCTCTGACAACTCGTATACTGGTAATTGGTGAGCTGTTTCGCTGTGACAAATCGTCCATCATGAACGATTATCTTCCTCGAAGAACCAGTAAGAGCGTATGTCAGAATCGTATGTCTGTAGGCCACCCTGATAAGACCACATTTTCCAGTTGCTGTAAGGTTTGATCTTTTTCTGTTTCAATCTTGAATTGTGCTAACTTGTCAGCACTCACAGATAAGTACGGAAGAAAAGAGACCTCAAACTCATCCGTTGTGGTAAACCCCGTGGACTGGCTACGTGCCCGACAAAGTGTACCAGCAATGTTTAACTCTCTGCCAGGTTGTATCTCATGTCAAATTGAAAATTCTGGAGTTTCTACGTCATGCGCTGAATTCTCGGAGGTGTCGATGATAGAGGTTTTTAAAATAAGCTCTCCAGGGGTTTATGATCAGTCTCCACGTGGACCTCTTTTCCGTAGATGTATTGGTGATACTTGGTACAACCAAACACTATACTTAATACTTCCTTTTCTATCTGTGCATAGTTTTTTCACGCACTGTTCAATGATGTTGATGCATAGGCTACTGACCGGTTATCTTGTAACAGACATGCTCCAAGACCTTCTTTGGATGCATCAACTGACGAACATATAGTTTCTTCTACGTTGTAGAATTTTGAGACTGGTGGGTTTTTCCACGTTTTTAAAACATTCCTGTTGTGCATTTTCCCAGTGCCACTCGTCCTCTAGCAGGATCCTCAGGGGCTGGTTGATCTTTGATAGATTTGAAAAGAATTTGGCGACGTAATTAATCTGAATCTCTGCACATCCTTCTTGCACTCTGGAACGGACAATTCCAAGATTCCTTGAAATCGATTTCTGTGGCCTTAAGATCATCTTTTCCGAATACATGTCCGATGTAAACGGCTTCGTCGACTGCGATTTTACATCCACTTCTGTTGAGTTTCAGGTGTCCCGATTGTGCTCGGTCAAATACCTTTTCATGCGTTCATCGTGCTGTTGGCGATCTCCCCCCAAATGAGCACATCACCCACTATGACATCAATAACTTCGATATCTTCGAACAACCGAGACACTGTTCTTCGGAACACTTCAGAGGCCGCACTGATACCAAAAGGAAGTATGTTGAATTTCCACCGTCCAAAAACCGAATTGAATGTTGTAAGTTTGGAGCTGGGCTCATCTAGCTTCATTTGCCAGAAACCCGAAAATGCGCCTAAAACGCTGAAGACAGCTTCATCTGTCACTTTAATAGCGACCTCTTCGACTGTTTTTATCGGATAATGTTCACGCTTGATAGCACGATTCAAATCTCTGGGCTAGAGACAAATCCCCCTTTTCCACTACCACCATAGAATTAACCCAGTCTGTAGGTTCTGATATCCTCTCTATCACACTCTTTTTTTTCATTCGTTCAAGTTCGACCGTAACTTATCTCTTAAGGTGAATGGAATTTTCCGGGGCGGATGAATGACTGGGATTGTATTAGGATCCAATTGGATGTGGTGTTCCCCAACTAAACACCCAATACCAGTGAACACGTCCGAATACTCCTCTAGAATTTCACTAGGTGTCTGTGTTTTCTGTGGCGGACCTTTGTTGGCGATGTAGATTCTCTCCACCAAGTTCAAATCAGTACAACACTGTGAACTCAGAACTGGCGTGACGTCATCATCAACAATGTGGACGTCGAGGATCTTGAATTTACCTCTATGACAGACTGTGAAACTAGCTTTTCCCAGTGTTTTGATCCTATGTACGGAGTAAGATACTAGTTTAGTTCCTGACCTAGTTACCGGTTTGTTGGTGATTTTGTCGTAGCACCGTTTCGACACAACGTTGTATTGTGTACCAGTGTCTGATTTGAAATGTTTTCTACTTTCAGGGCAACATTCCATGTATCTGTGCCCTTGCCATTTGATTCTACTGAAGAAATAGAAAATTCTCCGTTGGATTGATCAGTCCTGTTCTTCAGTCATGTTAACTTGATTTCTACCTTTTCGTTGTGGTCTGCAAGTTTTACACATTTGTGCGAAAAGGTCTTTAAATTTACATTTGTAACACTTGACCAAATGCCGGGCATTTCTGTGTAGGGGGGGGGGGGGCGGGTTCTGCCTCATTTTCATACTGATTTTGTGTTTCCATGGCGACCAAAGTTATGAGGACCTCACTGTTTTACAGCATTTACTACAACAGATTGCTCTTCACTAAGAGATTTCAGTTGGCTACCACTAGCTTCAGCTGCACGACAAATGTCTATAGCTTTGTTCAAAGTTAAGTCATTTTCATACTTTTTCTGATTTTGTGTTTCCATGGCGACCAAAGTTATGAGGACCTCGCTGTTTGACAGCATTTACTACAACAGATTGCTCTCCGCTAAGTGTTTCTCTTAAAAAATAGTTCGCTTACCTGGTCATTGGTTATTCAAACAATACGATCTCGTACCAGGGAGTTAAAAGTCCGAATTCACGGGATTTGGCTTTCACTTTCAAGTCAGTAACATATGCGACGATGCTCTCTCCTGAAGCCTGTGAACGAGTGTTGAACACGTGACGTTCATAAGTGATGCTTTTTCGCGGATTGCAATATCCAACGATTTTTTCCACAATCTTCGGTAGTCAGCTCCCCACTGAAAAGTTTTATAGATTTGAGCCGCATCGGGGCCTATAATATGTGGAAGAGTCATGGCCTGTACTTCCACGCTTTTCTTTTTGATGCCGCTTGCCACGAGGTATATATCAAATGACGGTGATGGTAACTGATCTATGGCCAGTTCTCTTAGTCCGTATTTCTGACACCCTCTAATGTTCTACAAGGTTTGTTAATGATTTAAACAAACAATAAACCTGGAACTTGGACGACAACGTTAACTTTCCAATTACAGCAAGACACAGACCGACACAAGCCATAGGAGGCGATCAAGCTATGCAAGGCATGACTAGCGCGACCAATAGATCAAGTCATTGTACATTGATCATTACGACGTCTGGCGACTAAAAAGCAACCATATGAAAGCTTCCCTCGGCACTTCACATTCAGACCCGAGAATACGCTGGATTCTCGGACGTAGCCTTCGTATTCTAGCCGCGTATTTACTGCAGCTGTTCATGTGGAGACTATGAAGTATCCACACGGCCCCTAGCCCCTGCTTTATAAGCGAAATTAGATACGCTAGCTCGGGAGCTGTGATGACATATCAGTTCAAACAAATAACTCATCTGACGTTAATGGATGAGCATCGAGGACGTCTGAGGGAGTGAACGCCTCAAGATGGGGTGAACCTGGTAAATGCAAGAAAGCCCAGAAAAACTAACCTGTAATGCCCGACGTCGTACGGCTTAAATTTTCCACAAAAACAATAAACCTACATATATTTTTCGATTGACAGAGGACGGGCCTCGGGGACTAGCAGTCTACGGCTCATACTAAAGGACGGCGGAAAGGAAGGCCGCCGGCCGAAAGGAAGGCCGCCGGCCGAAAGGACGGCGGTGGATAAAAACATATGTTACAAGGCTTGGCGGGGGATAATTTGTGCCTAGATGTATTACTTGTGTAAATTTATACCGATTTCATATATTTGCAGGTACCCACAACGTCGTATGGTCACATGAATGTCGGATAATACTTCACGGCCTTCACGGCTAGCGAAAATCAAAATGGCGGCCGACTGGGAAGGCGGGTGCAGCAAAAACTGGCCGTGAAGTATTATCCGACATTCATGTGACCATACGACGTTGTGGGTACCTGCAAATATATGAAATCGGTATAAATTTACACAAGTAATACATCTAGGCACAAATTATCCCCCGCCAAGCCTTGTAACATATGTTTTTATCCACCGCCGTCCTTTCGGCCGGCGGCCTTCCTTTCCGCCGTCCTTTAGTATGAGCCGCAGTCTACCAGCAGAATCCTACCATATACAGGTAATAAATTGAAGCGATATGCAAGAGGTGGGATAAATTGACGAGAAGATGTCATATAGGTCAACCCTGAAGAAGTGGTCCGTCGCAGAAGATCTCTTCAAAATGTTGGTTTGGCACGGCATCTTTGAACATATAGCTGGTACACAAGTGGCAGGAGTCCCAAGGTTGTCATGCCCCCATAGACAAACATCCCCGACAAACTGCCCATACTTTTTGGCTGAAATTTGGATCCATATTTCGCATAACTGAAACGAAAATGATCAATGTGTCGCATTTTGCGAAAAACTGGAATCCAGCCAGTCGGTTAACAATACCTTTGATCGCCGATTATCAGAAGGATAAGTCAACAGCATCATGAGACCCAGCCCTCTCTCCTTCCCCACATCCCCCTGTTTCTCAAATACCGATGTGGACATTTGGTCTGTCGTTATAGGCTGTTGTGCCGACCCAACAGATTGCACAATCAGAATTTTATTTGGCAATCAGCGCCCCGAGTCACTGGCTTGTCTCTTTCGGTGAGACTGGGCCGCCTTCTGTGGCAATGAGCCAACCGAAGACTGCTCCATTACAACATCCTGGAGGCCTTTCTTTGACACAGAGCGGTCTGAAGCGAGGAGTCTTCTCGACTCGAATACCATGCATCCGAATTACAGCATTCACAGAGTCCGAAGTATATTCCACACTTTCAGATTTACTAGCTGTGTACGGTTCGCTTCTTTCCAAAAGCCAGTCAGTCCTCTCCTTGTATCAGCAGCAAGGGCCTGCACTCAAGGTCTATGCTAGTGGCGGGCTTTCCAAGAGTGAGGCCAATTATCCAGCTCATAAACGAGAATTCCTTCCAGTTAGGTGGGCAGTCACTAACAAATCTCATGACTACCTATATGGTAGCAAATTCATTGTCGTCACTGATAATAATCCATTGACTTAGTCTTGAAGTCTGCTAAGCTGGTTGCAACTGGGTATCATTGACTGACTGCTTGCTGCTTACAACCTCAGCTTGAGATTCCGTCCATGGGTAATGCCGACGCCTTCAGTCGCATGGGTGACGATAAGTCAGCATACCCCATAACTGGTACATTGACAAGTCTGTCTATCACACCTTTAAATGCAGTTTGACATTCCATTGTCTATCTATTCCCAAGTGGAGTTTCAATATTATGTCATCCTTATTGGGAGTACATCCGAGGCTCTTCGTGGTCTTCCTGTGAATATAGCCTGCTGTCAGTTCATTCAGTAGTTTGCAAAGGCGGCTGAAATCCTTAATAAACTGACGGTAATACCCAGCAAATTCCTGGAAACTTTTTCAGTTCAGAAAGATTGGTTCGTACTGGCCAATCCTTGACTGTATTCACCTTTTTCGGATCAGGTGAGATACAATCTCTGGAACATACATGACCAAACTGTGTAACTGTAGTTTGAAAAAACTTACACTTATTTGGGGCAAGCTTCAGTCCAAATCGTTCGTTCCAATGTCTTGATCAGTCTTTCTTCAGGCTTCTCCAATGTTGACGAAACCATGATCAGGACACCATACATGTATACACAGCTAGTTCTTTCAAATTCATGTCACTGACAAACAACTCCATTAACCGCCGAGATGTTAATGGATTGTTAACGATGGCCATACTGTCGCATTCAGCAATATTTCAGCTATATAGCGACGAATCAAATGAGCAAACAAATGCTGTATGTGGTGCTGAAGTAAGGTCAATCACGACAGTGTCAATTGCTGGTGAACTGTTCAAAGCAGTGAATAGTCCATCCACTTTCGGGATAGGCAAGTTTTCACGGATCGTTTGAAGGTTTAATTTCCTGTAGTCCACACAAAGCCTACGCCCTCCCTACGCCCTCCTGACTCCTTGCAAACTAAGGCAATGGGGCTTGCAAAAGGGCTCGTAGAAGGCTTGATGATGTCAGCATCAATCATCGACTGGATATGACGGCGACATTCCTCAAATGAGATAAATTTGTTAAATGTTAAGCGATGACCTGACAGCGATCTACAAATGGTGTGATTCAGGTAATACAATACACACTCTAATTGATGAAAACAATACATAATCTTCTTATCCGGCAAGAACTAAGTAAACTGTGCACAAATGAATAAAGTATGGTGATATAGTGGGTATGTACCTACATTGAATATTTCTACATGTCATGAAGTTTGGATAAGGACTGTCATTTTAAGATAATATAGGTATAATTTTCTTGGCAATCCACATCAGAATTGATGGAATCCTACAAATGTTGTAACTCGCATGTTTCATAATTGTATATTCCCATGCGAGTTACAACAATTGTGGAGTGTGTATTGTAACACCTGAATCACACCATTTGTAGATCGCCGACAGGTCATCGCTTAACATTTAACAATTTCTGAAAATGACGGCATTTTAATATCCGTCCAACTTGACTGACATAATTTACTGGCTTACGTACCTATTCAACAGTAACTTAAATTATGCTGTATAGGCTGAGCTGTTGAAACACCCTCCATTTCCTAGCTCTGACATACTGCATCACTGTCGAAATATGGGTACCATGACAGAGTGATAGATCACAGTCAGTGAAGGTTCCTGATTTACATTGAATGTCATTATTGCCTAAGTAGTATTAGCAGCATTTTACAACAACAACAACAATTCGCTGACTTAGTGAAAAATTATAGTGAAAGGTATTTATTTTTTGTTGTTTGGCATTTTTATTTGCTGGCATTGTTTCAGATAGAATACAGCAGCCTAATTCATACAATCAGGAATAAGAAGGGGGTAAAAGTCTTTATGTTCAAACTTTCATAGGGAATATAAAAGTGGCAATTTGACATTTTATTTTTATTAGATTTTTTAATGTCAATAAAGTTAGTGTTGCCTCACACTGGGTTTTGGCCATTGGTGAAGAAATCCCTTCTCAGAGGCACTACTACCAGGGATGATTCCTGATTGTTCATCCCCCAGGGGTATGTGCCCCATCCTCTGTCCCATCCTAAAAAAAATTGCCACCACTAATAGGGGTTGTGCCCAAATTGGGGAGATCTAAAGCCCTGTGAGTACCAAATTATGTGTTACAAAATTATCTGGGGAAATGCTCCTCGCCCGTGTTTCACACGAGCTTTCATTACATCTGATAAAGATATCAGACGTCGATCATTTGTGAACCAATACTTTCACCTTTGGCAAATTTCCATTGCCGAGATGATTGTATTCTTTATCAGTTAGCCATCACCAAACATTTCAGAATGGTGACTTCCCTCCTGCACAATGAGTATTTCAACAGTCCTCCAGAGGGTTACATTCTTCCGTAGCCCCTTTTAGTTCCATCTTCTCACCCACTGGAACCATAAAAGCCTTATCACCGAGTAGACAGACAGTTACGAGACGTCCATTGGTATTGGATACCAAACTGATATATAAGGGCTACTTCGTTCCGGAGGGGTAGAGTAAACAGGTAGAGAAGTTTACCCTGTTTCTGGCAGATGTCGGAAAGTGTATCAAAGGTATTTGTATCGATGATCACCGGAACGTCCAAATGAAAAGGCTGCCTCTGGAAACACTAATGCAAATGTGTCCATCTCATCCACATAGCCCAACACATCTTCAGGCAAAGATATATGAAGGGCTGGTGAGTGGAGGCTGACTAGTAGTCTCTGATGCTTTCCTCTGGCATTCAGGCCATCATCCTCTCACTAGGTGAATCTGTGCACACCATTCATCAAAGTTGCCTTCTCCTGGCATGAGTGGTGTAGTTTCAGAGAAAGGCTTAATCTTGTAGAACGCGCTGATGCCATGTTTTCCTCGTATGTGTGTTCCACATGGACATTGATGCAACACTGTACATCACTATCACACTGTAGTGGTATGGTGATGGAAGGTGGCGATGTTTCTGATTCCTCCCTGTCCTCAGTACCAACAGATGCGGCTTTGGTCTGAGATGGTTGAGGGGAAGACGTATACATTGGAGATCCTGTTTCCGAGGCATTGAATGAGACTGGGTACTTGTACCTAACCTGGTGATGGTCCCTGCGAGGCTCTGAATTTGGGAGAACAACCTCTCTTCAGCTACTGATCTTTGAACCAGTTGTTTAACATCGGTCATCTCTCACTGTAATGCTCCCATCTCAGACTGTGGAAGGGATGGTGGGACCATGGATGATGTCTTCATCAATCTGCAGGTTTCGCGTCCCGCCAATGCCAGCCTAGATCTCGTTAGTGCTTACTAGTAGGAAGAAACGTAGCCATGTAAACTTGGCTAAGATCTCAAATCACTGGTAATTCATGAATCCACAATTTCCACCAAATATTTCAGAGACTCCGTCTGTATGGCCATTATATTTCTGACATATCCTACAGTACTATTGATGTGCTCCTTAAGTTCATCCAGTACATACAGACCGGCTGGAACTTCATCCAATATGACAGACGAAGCTGGGTTAAAGCCATGAAATATTAAAACGGATCCACAAACTTCGGATGACAGATCACCAGGTGCCATGATGGAGTATTTAAGTTCTGGTCAATATACTAATAAGATGAGATAAGACACGATCATTTTCATGGAATCAAATAATCAAACGTGCTGGGTAATAGATGCACCATTAACACGCAGTTCCATTTTAGTCTCCAAATTTAAGATGGTAAAGTCCCTCGCCGGAGGCTAAGGGTGGGAGGGTGTTATGGGCCTGAAGCATCTAGTACCGGCTATAATTCTCAGAGAAAACAACACAACATTGAATTTTTGTGAAGAATTAATAGACCTATCTCAAAGGTCCTGCCACTAAAAGTTAATCTGACTGGTTAATCACCAATTAAGTCCTAGAAAGGGGTCAGTGGAATCAGCAAAAATTCATGTTGCTTTCCACAAACAAGTTGGTTAAAAATCGACCATAGAGGTCCATGTCCCCCGCTAGCAGCACCAGTTATGGTGGATTACATCCACCATAACTGGCGCTGCTGCTGCGGGGGCCATGGACCTCTATGGTCGTTTTTTTTTGGTCAATGATATCTCGTATCATTGATGAAGAGTATGATTTGAAAATGGAGCTATCGTTGATGAGCTTAACATAATCTAATACAGCGGATGGCACCCATATTGGATTATGCACATCCATAAAGCATAATACCAACTGTCCTCTCACCAATGTCCATGCATGCACTCCCCAAGTTTGAAGTAGATTGATTGAATCGTTCTAGAGTTATTGTCCAGACAAGATCTAAATGCTGAAAATCTAAGATGGATTACACAGGTAACTGAAAAGCAATGACAACTGTCCTCTCACCGATGTCAAGCCAAACTGCAAGTTTGAAGTCGATCAGTTGAATTATTCTAGAGTTGTTGTCCAGACAAGATGCAACTGCTTAAAATGCAACATAATCCAATATCGCTGGTAGATGGCAGCCAAATTGGATTATGCTCGTTCATGAAACACAATCCTAACCAGGATCTCACTGAGGTCAAGGGACTCCCCAAGTTTGAAGTAGATCAGTTGAATCGTTCTTGAGTTATTGTCCGGACAAGATCCAACTGCTTATAATCCAATATGGCTGGCGGTGGCCATATTAGATTACGCACATTGCTGAAAAACAATCCCAACTGTCCTCTCACCAATGTCAAGTCTGAAGTTGATCGGTTAAATCGTTCACGAGTTATTGTCCGGACAAGAAAATCTAAGATCCAACTGCTTATAATCCAATAGGACTCACGGTGGCCATATTGGATTGTGCACATTGCTGAAAAACAATCCCAACTGTCCTCTTACCGATGTCAAGTTACTCCCCAAGTTTGAAGTAGATAAGTTGAATCGTACTCCAGTTATTGTCCGGACAAGATCAAACTGCTTAAAATCCAATGAAATCCAGTATGGCTGATGGTGGCCATATTGGATTAAGCACGTCCTTCAAAAACAATCCTAATCCTCCTCTCAACAATGTCAAAGCACTCCCCACATATGACGTAGATCGGTTGAATCGTTATTGTTATTGTCCGGACAAGATCCAACTGCTTATAATCCAATATGGCTGACGGCGGCCATACTAGATTATGCACATTGCTGAAAAACAATCCCAACCGCCATCTCACCAATGTCAAGGCACACCCCAAGTTTGAAGTTGATCGGTTAAATCGTTCACGAGTTATTGTCCGGACAAGCAAATCTAAGATCCAACTGCTTATAATCCAATATGGCCGACGGCGGTCATATTAGATTACGCACATTGCTGAAAAACAATCCCAACCATCCTCTCACCAATTTCAAGGCACTCCCCAAGTTTGAAGTTGATCGGTTAAATCATTCACGAGTTATTGTCCGGACAAGAAAATCTAAGATCCAACTGCTTATAATCCAAAATGGCTGACGGCGGCCATATTGGATTATGCACATTGCTGAAAAACAATCCCAACCGTCCTCTCGCCAATGTCAAGGCACACCCCAAGTTTGAAGTTGATCGGTTAAATCGTTCATGAGTTATTGACCGGACAAGAAAATCTTACGGAATTATGGAACTACGGAATTACGGACACCGGTGTTTCTAAGTCCCCCCCTACTAAGTAGCGGGGGACAACAACACGATATGCCAAAACTAATGAAAATGGGACAGGGGCCCGGTCATTGAACTTTGCCTTTATTTAACATTGGTATCTTGCCAATAAATGAATATGTATATTAGCAAAGCCTCTAAGGACTTTTCCCTTTCCAAGAGAACACCGACTTCTGTAGAAAAAATAATAATTTGATAACAACCATAGCCTGCCATAGACAGAATGCAAGGTGGTTACACCCATGTGATAGAGATTATTTAGACCCTGTATAACCACAGTCCATCCCATTCTCTAATTCTTTCCTGTGTCTTTCTCCTGGGCCTCTCTGGTTTAATGAGTACCTGGAAATTCCTCGATCATCTCTAAACCATTTCATTTGATCAGCTGTCTAAAGCAAATCTCCAGTAGATCCCATGTGCTTCAAATATATCCATTCAAAATGTATTAAAATATCATGATGGCAGAATGCCAGCCATGCAGAAAAGGCCATCTTTGCCCTTATGAAAATTTACCATAAAAATCTATAGTTGAAATCTATAGATTACTATCGATTTTGTGGTACTTTTGCGGATTTACTACAGCTGAAATTCTATAGCTTACTACAAATTAACTATAGCTTACTACAAATTAACTATAGCTTACTACAAATGAGCTATAGCTTACTACAAATGAACTATAGTTTACTACAAATGAGCTATAGCTTACTACAAATGAATTATAGTTTACTACAGATGAACTATAGCTTACTACTACTACAGATGAACTATAGCTTACTACAAATGAACTATAGCTTACTACAAATGAACTATAGCTTACTACAAATGAACTATAGCTTACTACAAATGAACTATAGCTTACTACAAATTAAATATAGCTTACTATAAATTAACTATAGATTACCATAAATTAACTATAGCTCTCTATGCAATTTTGTAGTATCTATAGCTTCATTACTTTAGATAGAACACTATAGATTTTGATGGAAATCAAAAGCGTTATAGAATAGTAGAATATATATTTTGATAGAAAACTATAGATTGATAGCTTCCCTTTGGACTTTGAGCTTTGGACTGGGTATTTATATTACATCCTCAATACTGAACAACATTGTAGAAAACTATAGATTGATAGCTTCACTTTGGACTGGGTATTTATTACATCATCAATACTGAACAACATTGTAGAATAATCTATTTCAGAGAATGACAACGCCCTGATAACACAACGAAAATAACACAATAATTTCTTATATAATACTATATTTATTCTACTAGCACTGAATCGCTCCATACAACATCATAAAATGTACTCAGTTAATGTCCAAACACTTTGTTAATGTAAAAATACTACTTCTTTAATTGCTTCGAAAAATTGTTCAGCTTCAGGCGAATAGCTGGTTTTGATGTCCGCTTCTCTCTTGTCGGGGAATACTCTATGAGTTTCAACTGGAAGGAGAAAAGAAAGAAAAAATTTGAGTTGGCAAATTATTTAGTATACACTTCAAATGGACATTACTGCAAGTCTGAACTTGTTGACAACAGCATTTGATTACAGTAATTGAATTTAATTAAGTTATTATGAAGGAACCCATATTATTATTACTACTGTGTTCTTGTGATGGGTAAGAAATACTTACCAATATTGAAATGAATGTCGTCTTTCTCCAATTAAATCATCGGATGATCCAGTTGATGGATCTGGTGATGAGGGTGATGGCGTATGATGGGGCAAGGGTTCGGATGTTGATGGTGTCAGCAGCTGACGTGGTTCTGCTGGGCGAGTCTATGTCTGACGTGATGCCACCTTCTTCATTGTCTTCACCGAGGTCTTGATGTCATCAAATACAGATGGCAGTTCTGTGAAATAAAAGATACAAAATGTGTACTGACAATTGGATTGATAATATTCAGTCAGAATGTTAATACATTGTAGTCATAAATTGCAGAATCATGTTGACGAAGGATCAACAATGTTTTAAAACTTTCAAATCTCATTAAATTATTATTTACTAAGATTAATTACATTAAATGATTATTTACAAGTGATCGCTTGTTAACCATTAAAATTCTGTGTCATTTAATATGCATTTTAATGGTTAGCAAACTTGCAAAAACTCAAATTTAAAATCTTACCAGTAAATGTAGATAATGTGACTTTCAAAGACCTGTTTTCTGACTTCAGAGACTGGTTCTCCGCTCTCAGCTCTTCAACTTCTTTCTGCAGAGCCCTCAGGTCTGCTCGGTTACTAGAATCCTACAAAGAAGAAGAAAACCAAAATCAATAGGCCCCACACCCACATATTTTGTCCTCATTGAGAGAAATTTGGATTAATATTATTAGAAATAGTTATCTGAAAGGGATCAGTAAAATAGATGAGACAATTCATGAGCAATGTTCTCAATAGTCAAAATAATGAATTATTTGATAATAGCCTAGGGATTTAGCTGAATAGTCCTGATAGTTGAATTTATACTTACTTGATCTGACACGTCTTAAACAGGTGCCACTGGAAGTTTTCCTTGTCGCTGTTTTTTTAACTTCTAAAGGATGTTGTTTGACTCATCCTTTAAGGCATCACGAACTGTCTTGCTCATCTTCTTTGTAGGCTCTGTGATCTCCTGTGGGAAAAACAATTATTAACATATCATATCGTGATTTATTTTGAAAATAAATTCACCAATTTTCAACTCAATTCTGACATGGCCAAACAATTGTTTGTAGGACTGTTTATTTATTCATATGAAGTAATCAACGGGACATTTGAGTAACCAAACAACCTGGAAATTCTAATAAATGGCATTTTTCAGATAATGTGTAAAACTGGATGATAGCATGTACTGCAGTAGACGACCCCCCCCCCAACAAGGGTGAACTTATCACAATTGAAAAGTACACAAATGGGGTACAACATGTATTAAAGCTTAGGCAACAAGACCATTTTACGTTTATATTGATATACAAGAGGCATACAATGGAGTGTTAGATGATGAACAATGGATGATACTAACCATAATTTGTCACATCATATAGTTCAGCCCATAACTGGATAAAAAGCATCCCAAGTTCAGGTTGTCAGGAATAGTACACACCACTGGTACATTTGGCCTACCCCGGAACTGGGCAAAGTTGTGTTGTCAGCGTATTTGTATTCTTTCACCAGAATCCACAGTGAAGCTGTGAACATAATAAAAACATCATTGATAAACTGTTCATTATGGTGTGGTGAGGAGAGATGCAATTTGACAGGACAGGAAGCTCAGACTGTGAAACCGACAGTATGAAATGAAAGCCAGGACTTGAAAGAATCACAAATTACTGTTATCAATTCATTCATATGTTATGTCAAGTTTTTCAAGTAAACATCGGAAATGGCTTGTCTATTGAATCTGAGGAAGTAGGCTTGTGTCTACGAAAGCTCTTGTTGAAATAAACTTGTTAGTCTCAAAGGTGCTACCTATTGTTTATTTGTCTATTGAAGGTAGATGTTCACAAATATACCAGTACAGGAAATGACACATTGAGATTGTAAAAACATCCCCTTCAGGTTTCTTACAATGAACTATGCAGGAGTCTCCCAGCATGGTTAATCCCTTACACAACAGGCCACTAAGAGAAACTGATATATTCTTGAGGTTCACAGGTTATTTCAATTAACAAAATATTCAGCAATTGAAAACATCATAATAAATACAATTCTCTGCTATTAAAATATCTGAGTTTTTTTATATTAGTTCAGATGGATTTCATTTAAAGTGGAAATCTGTAATTTCTAATAAGATCAATCATTGCTATGGGTGAAATTTTATGTTCGCTTATTTCTGAAATTGGCAATTATCCCAAGGTCAAGCTCAGAGCCACAACAGTAGAGCCTACTACAATTTTATTTGTGATATACTGTTTTAGATATGTGATGTTCAATAATACTGCAAACTGACATTCTCTACGTAAATGCAATTGATATACAAAAGTAATATATTATATCTGTTGTCAATATATTCGCCATTTATATATTTTCATTTTCAAATTTCTTTATGTTCACTTGATCAAGGCTTCCGTCAAAAGGCCAAAAGCTCATGCATTAAATTGCATTTATGTGGAGACACCCAGGCTTTGTAGTCATTTATTTATATTTCGAGAATGGTACACATACATTCAACGTAGTCAATGAGCGTTCAAAGTTGGTAAGGTTAGACAGCATTTTATATCTAAGGTTAATTACACTGGGCTTAATAAAATCAATAAATCAATAAAACTATATGCCTAACTATCCTACCCATAGATTAGAGAAGACGAGAAAATCAACCAACAAGCCACCTTTCCTTCATAAACCAGTGAGATAAATCAATCTTTTCAAGGAAGTATAATGTTTTGGTTGTTTACAGTGTAATATACAAACCTGACAAAGTTATTTATATAACTTAATATATTTTAAACTATTCCAAAATATTCCAGACTTAACAAATGGAGCACTATTACAGCTTGCAAATAAAAAACATTAGGCCCTATCAATTGTTCAGTTTTCAAATGTGCAAATCTTTTTCACACTTTAGTGTTGGCGTAAATGATCACTTTAGAATGCTATTTTAGCCTACAAGTTGCAAAAGGTACTTACCATCAATCTCAATCAGTTCTATCAGCCATAGATAATCGGAAATATGACTTTTACTGTCTCCAAATCATTAAGCTGATAACTGCAAAAAACATGGAAACATTCGGCCGCCATCTTTGTTTTTCTCTGTGCAGCGCCACCTAGTGTCAGTGTCAAGAAGCAGAGTTACCTCGCCTCCATTCAGGGTAGAGAGACTTTGTAAATATCATTCAAATTGGGAAACCATTTAAAAAATGCACACCGACCCATATTTGTTCTTTGTTTTCCCCCCATATTAAACAATTATGACTGCAACAACAAGCATTATTCAAAAAGTTAATTACTTTGATTTACCACCAGCGGACATCCTTAATTCAAGTTTAATTAAAACTTTAATTCAAAACAATCAAAATTTAAAAACTTCATACATTTATTCCAATTTTAATAAATTTCCGATTAAGATTATCAGTGAATTCAATTTGAGTTAGAATATTTAAATTTTAGTTTTCAGTGACCTTGCATTTGTTTGGATATCGAACTATGATGGATGGCAATTAGATTTTTTTGTCAATTTTTATTAGCATTTCCTAAATGACATTTCAAAATACTTCACAGTCAAATATCAGCATAACGATAGAATATTCATAATATTGAAAATAAAATTAATCCTTCAATTCAATTGTAACTTAGTTTATTGAAAATATCAATCATGAGTTTGTATTAAATTCAAGTTAAAATTTAAGATAAATTTTATATGAAACTACCAAAATTGATATTTGATGCCTCATGAGCAGCAGATTGGAGATTGGTGGTACAAAATCTCTCCCTCCAACTACGAGCAGTCAAATATGGAGAACATTAATTGGGTGTTGTGGACTGATATTGAATCCTATTTGATCATATTAAATTGCAAATCCTATAAGATCTGGATCATATAGGGTCCAAAATACTACACTTGCGTTGTGGTTATGATGCTTTGGATTTATTAGTATAGCACAACTCTGTAGTACAGTAAAACACTGTTATAGTGAACACTATACCGGCAGTGTAGTATAGTGTAGAAACCACAAAATAATACAATTGTGGTATGCTTATTTTTTTTTTTTTTTTAACAACTCTGTAATACCGGTACAGTAAAACCTGGTTGTAGTAAATACTACACTGACACTGTAGTAAACTATAGAAACCACAAAATACTACAGATGTGTTGCAGTTTGTAGTATAGCTCAACACCACTGTCTCACAGTAAACACTGCTGTAGTAAATACTACACGGACACTGTAGTAAACTGTAGAAACTACAAATGACCACAAAATACTACACCTGAGTTGTGGTATGCTTTGGTTTTTGTAGTATTTTAAAGCACTGCTGTAGTAAATACTACAATGACACTGTAGTAAACTGTAGTAACTATAGAGTACCACAAAATACTATACCTCATCTATAGTTTACTACAAAATACCTCACTTTACTACAAGTTTGCTGTAGTATTTTGTGGTAAAGTGTGGTATATTTTCATAAGGGTGATACACCAAGTATATTTCTATGCGCTTACCTCAAACCATCCTTGGTATATCAGACCACCTAAAGTCTGACTTCATCCCTTATTAGCTAAGTCATGTCTATTATTATGGTGGTAGGGGTGACCTGATAAGACGTCAATGACAACTCCTTCCTACTTATTAGAATAACAACATAATCCTTTCAAGACATCTGGTAGTCTGATATATAGCTAATTCAAAATTTCAGAGCGTAAAAATGACTTGATGTGGAGATGAGTTAGAGCGAATCAGTGAATAGGATTTAATGTTGCTTTGGGGCCATTCAAGTATTACGTACGCAACCCCCTTCCCTCTCCCATACGCAAAATTTAACCCAGCGTACATAGGAAAAATCCTGATTTTTATACCCCCTACGCTGCGTACTTAATACTTGAGTGCCCCCTTTTAAAGAATTTCAGTCAAATCACATAGGTGGGCCCAAATGAAGACAATGACACCATTTTCTAGTCCTGCCCCAGCAAAGCATCATGACAGGCAGACACGATACTTCATACACTCACATTACCCTGATACTGGGTCAACCAGTCCTTGATCTATCCTCTTAATACTGAATGCTTGTGATGGGGACATTCTAAACAGAAGATCATCATGAAGATGAGTAGATGTGACAGAAATGTAATTCTCTAAGACTGTCCCGAAATGATGTGGGCTGTGAACATGAGAATTAGGTGAAGTCTGTCAGCCGTAGTGAAATCTACTAGAGGAAACTATAATACATACAAAGCATAGCTTTTTTCGGCAATAAAATTTATTCCATGCAACAAATTCATGAAGTTTGAGATACACTGAGTATTAAAGACACTAAAAATCTAAAAAAAAAATATTTAAATTCGAAGCACAAGAAAGCATAGTTTCTTATTTAATTTGGTTTTCTTGTATTTCTCAATGTTAATCGTATGGAAGCCTTCCCCAAAAGCTAAAGATATTTGAAACATTTCCTGCCTGGTTTTCCAGCCACTTTGACCTTTGACCTCAACATCAATATGATTATCCCCTCAAGATTGTAATATATATGAAATACGAGATTAAAGGTAACCAATTTTTTTTGTCACAATCCGCTATTTGGAACAAGAGATATCACACACAGATGGAATTTAACAGAAAGACAAACAATGGAGACAAACAAGGAGTTTGAGGTACCACAAAATTTGGTTCCTGCCCATGGTCCCAAACTGGAGCTTCAGTGACCTTCATCCCCCTATTCTCCAATTTACATGACTTTTCTTAGCCCTATGGTAAATAGTCCATGGGTCAAATGGTTTGCCATTATAATTTGGGTGGAAAAATTCCACCGTACGTTATCAGACAACTGACTGCCGTTTTTTGAAAATGGAATATCCCTGAACCTATCCAATGCTTGCTTCCAACTCATACAGTAGGTATTGCACAGACAACAGAGTGAACAGATGAATGGATAAAATCCACTATAATAACAGAGTGCCTTCTCTAGTGATGGGCTATCAAAACAACATAATTTGGGCTAATTAACCATAATTAACCATAATTGATCATAGTGATCATTTACATGATAAGATAATGAACCAGAAACAATTAATTTTAGTTATAAAATATCTTTATTCCCTGTTTCAAGTGATTTTGCTTTCAGGGTGCAAAATTTTATTAAGTGTAAAATTGTAGAGTTCTCTATTTGAGTCTTTTAAGCCATCTACTTCTTGTTGTAACACCTGGAATTTCTCCTCCAATGATGGACTATCTGTATCCTGTCAATTAAATCAATGGAAATGCTTGAAATAATTATTTCAACAATGCCTGTATCAATATTAAACAAGATTAACGGCAAAACACCTCTTCAAAGTCATCTTTCAAGACAAGCTTAAAAGTTTAGTTGATGCTGGGAAGGGGACACTCCCTCCCTCACCAAATACGTAAATCTGTCATCCATAGTTACCAGTTTCCACTGAAGGAATTTATACATCCTTGTGACCAGATTATATATTGTCGGTTTTGACAGGGTTCTGGTTTATCAAGGTTCAAAATACTTTAAATTTAAGTACTGGGACCATGGATAATTCCAGTATTTAGAGGTTGGTCAGTTTACACAGGTTTCGGTGATCACAGTTTTCACTGTATATTTAAACAAAGCATCTTCTTTGAACATAAATCGGTTTTGATTAAAATGTTTTACTGTTATCAAGCAATATATGTACACGTGAAGTTGAACCCATTAATGCATGTTTTTACATTCTGTCAGGTTCCACTCTTCACCTTCACTCAAGATGTCTGATGAGGAGTGAGTGAGTCATCTTACCTTATCTGTCGCTAAATGTGAAGCCGTTCTTTCACTTGAAGACTGACCGGAGGAAAGTACCTATATGACAAAGGAAAACCATTAAAATCAACCATGGATACAATCTGCCCAAACATGTGTTAATAGAACACAAGGATTTGCAGCAAAACAACAACTGTGAAGATTGTGATGTGTTAAGAGTTTCTGCCTCTATATGCCATTGTTATTTCACTAACCAATAAATGAGGTTTGCCTTTAGAGTTAAATAATTTTGGCAAGAAAAAGTGTGCATTGTCTCCATTATAAATTAACAGCCATTATGGCTATAATTTTATTGGTGCAGAATGAACCCCCTCACGGCATGTTTGATAATGAGAACCTTCATAAGTCACAAAGGATCAAACAATTTAGGGTTCCTGGAAGGCATTTGAAAATTCTCACAGCCAGCCAGACATCGTTCACTCATCATTTGCTGTAGAGGAAAGTTTTCACACAAGTTTGGTGAGGCAAGGTCCAATAGGTCTGGAGACATTAAGGGACACAATTGCTGTTCTTTTTTACATGTTCTAGCACACTTCCACCTCTACATCTCTGATAATTCCAGTCAATTTTACAGTAGTGTTTGATTCAACACAGCATGATTTGTCCAGTTGCTAGCCAAATGCTACTAAATTATGCAATGAGCCCAGGACTGAGTCATTAGGGCATAGACACCAACAGATTCTGTACAAGTCCATAGTTTTTCATATAGTTTACCTTTTGTGGCTGATGTGATGTTTACAAACATGCCATTTTGCTCTGGCAAGGGTGAAGTTGAACAGTTTTGTTGTGTCTGAAGTTGCAAACTTCCAAGTTAATTTTGACTGTCATGCTGATCTCTGATTGGGTGATGGGCTTTCAAACAGCCACTCAGCCAATGAGAATCATAGAAACACACCAAATGAAATAAAAATATTATTAGAAGTTGGCAACTTCAGATATAGGAGGTGCAAAGTTACATGTGGTGTTTTGTTTTAGTCTAGGTATGTACTTTCTTGTCGGGGAAAGATATCTTGGTAAACTATTATGAAATCCTCTGTAACAGAGAGCTTCTAACCTAAAACTCGGCCTGGGTTGAAGGTATTATATTTTGGACAGCTATTTTCTGTTTTAAGAGTCCTTGTGTAATTCATTTCTCACCAAGCTTGGCGAGCAATGTGAATTTATAGCTGGACAGCAGGTGGTAGTATCCAGCAGGTGTACTGAATTTCAAAACTGGTACTGGGTACTGGATTGAAAAGATCTAGACGACCGACCAAGGACCTCAAATACGCTTTAAGAAACTTTCGATGGCATTTTTTGTTATAAATGGGTACCCATGCTAAATCAGTTCTTTGTGTGGTAGGGATGAAGGTAGGCTCGAGGGATACCACCCTGATCTTGGCCAATTAAGATCATTTTGGGTTCAATTTTGGAGTCAAATATGAGAAAATGGGCAAAAATCGGTTGTAACGTAATATTCACCGTATTGTTTATTACCAATGAGTATACAAGCTGAATTAGTTGCATGTAGTGTAGAGTAGGTAACACGTTAATTATTAGAATTAGTGTCATTTTAGGGCCACTTTTGGGTCAAATGAGGTCAAAAATTGGTGAAAATCGGCTATAAATTAATATACACAATACTAATTGTTACAATTGGGTATTCAAGCCGAATTAGTAGAATGTAGTGTATGGATGCAGGTAGAAGGGCGGTAATGATGTTAATGATTAATTTGAGGTAATTTTCTCAACTCCAAATGGTAATGAACAACCTTCTGTATAACACTGAGAGGATTTTTTTCTTTCCTGTCACAATTTTGGCAAAAGTGTGTCTGATAGTGGTATATGTAAATTTTTTTTTTTTTTGACCAGCTAGTCACTAGTCATTGTCAAGAATGTGTTCAAGGATGTTGATGTCTTCTAAGAAATAAAACGGTTACACAAGCCTGAATTTAAGAATATCTTGCTTTATACCTTGAAGATAACTAGTTTTCTATACTGAAATAATTCTGCTGCCAGACAAAAAGTATTTTTCAAATGACCTGCTTAGTATCTGAACAAAATCACACTAACCTCTTCCACCTTCCCCAAAAGGAAAATCTTATCTAAGAAAAGAAAAAAAAATTACCTACCTACCGACCCAACTTCCTGAGGTAGGGTCGGGTTACAGCCAACAAACATATTTTTAAGGATGGCCTAGTCATAGATACGAAGCTGCGCATCTGAAAACCCCTCGGCTCTGGGCGCCAGCCATTCATAATGTATTCAATATGAACCAAGATTTCAGGAACACCAAGCAGTCAAGTGACAAATATACAGATTCTGGAAAATTTTGCAATTAGAAATGGCCTCTAAGGTTTCCGTCCAATCAGAGAAACTGGTATTCATTACATAAGTCTCTTGATGCATCAATGAAAGAGATAGAGATCATTAATGATTTTGCATAAATTAAAGATGGCCGCCCATCCTTCCCGCCACTCAGAGGAACTGATGTGGTTATATTCATTGCAAGTCTCTTGATACATCGATGCTGTATACCAAGTTTCATATAGAACACTGAAATGGTATCAAAGACATACATCATTAAAGATTTTGCATAAATTAAAGATGGCCACCAAGGTTTCCGCCCAATCAGAAACTAGAGCCTATGGGCTTTAATGAGATCTGGTAGCTGGGTTATTGGGGGATAAGTTTGTAATGAAATAAACGCACAATTATATATTTAATTGGAACTGCAGAGCAGTAGCTACCGGGGACCAGGTTAGCATGGGACATAACGTCTCTCCCATTCTAACTATCACGCTCTACATCTGGTGCGCATGAACTCTCTACTACACACATGCGCAGTCGACACATTGTACTCTAGGACAAATGCCCAGTTCAAGGGCTCTCGTTTTATAGTGAATACCCTATGCCTCTCGCCCCACTGGTTCTCCGTATCCGATTGCTTACATGGAGCACACGAGCGTTCGATCCCGCACATGCGCGGTCGGTTGATTCCACACTTGGGCGAATGCCTGGTCCAAGCAAATTCGGTTAGTGAAACCGCCGTGTCTCTCACCCACTGGTTGGCCAGTTCCCATGCATGTTAAACAGTAATCTCCAAACCGAGTCTTCAACTTCTGTCCCATTTTCCTCCTGTCGATTCTGTCTCTGCCCTCAATTCTGCCAACTAAAAGTTCTCTGAGGGAACCAGGCTACTGATCAGCAACGAGCTGAGATTTATCGACAAAGGCATCAAGGGAGATAATCCTGCTGGGAGATCGGAAAAATCAACATACCTTTCCCACGATAATCACGAACCAGAGCGTACAGAAAAGATGGCCTGCCCCCTGACACCTCCGCATCGGATTTGGGGGGCAGCCAATCAAACTGGCCCAGATTTTTTTCCTCTTAAACTTTGGAACGGTTATTAATTCGCTCACCAGGTCGGACAAAAGCTTTTCAAGGCTTTTTCGGCCTATTGAGCTATCGGTGATTAACAGATGATCCCAGTAACTGCATCGCGCGGACGTCACAGGAAGCAAACTTCGGAGGCTCGAGCTATCAGCGTCATTTTCTTGCGGATCAAAACGGCAAACTGCGTCTCTCAGATCACAGTTATCACAGATCTTGTGTTGGCCTAATTGAATGTATATGATAAAATTTCTCATTTCACTGGTTCTCCGTATCCGTCTCAATACGTACCATTTAGATCTGACGTGTGCCTCATATCCGTGCATGTGCAGTCGATGCGTACTACTATGCGATGAATGCCTGATCCACGGGATCTCCTTTGGTGAAACCGCCCTGCTTCTAATCCCAATAGTTCTCCCTATTCCGCGCCACACATGTACGACCCAAGGTTGCCTTTAAATACTACTCTGCGCGCACGCGCAGTCGGCAGGTTCTACTCTAGGGTGAAAGCCTGACCCAAGGGATCTCGTTTGGTGAAACCGCCATGTCTCACCTCAATAGTTCTCCCTATTCCGAGCCACACATGTAGCCATGTAAACTGTGACACACAAACATAGGCACATTTCAGCTGTGACAGACATACGGGAATTTCAAATAACTGAAGCAGAAGATATGCGATGACGAATTTAACAATCCAATGCCATCCTGAAAAATATTAGCACCAAACAACCATTTAGTACCATGGCTGTATCTTCTGATAGATTTGTGACATGATCTGAGCTCTTTGAAGAGATATTCAGATTGATTGATGATTTATTTTCATAATTCACGGTAGCGTTCCAGTAGAAGAAAGGAGTGACCTTCCGATGATGAATTCATCAATCCACTGCCATCCTGAGAAGTATCCACAATAAACAAGCAATTACTAGATTTGCGTCATTTACCAGTTAATTCGTTACATGATAGGAGCTGTTTTGAATGAATTTTGGTCTCAGGTACTGAACAAGCAGAGCTGAAAGTGATGAAATTTATCCGGTATATTGGTACCCACGTGTCTGTAGACATGAGCTATCGATGCACATGCGTAACTTCGTTGTATATCCGCATACTCCTTAGGGCTAAGCCTGAACAGCTCTGTGGTGAAATATCCGTCCTTCCAGCTGTCTTTGTTTTCGACACAGGGTCATTTGAAATGCGCCTTCATTGCCTGGACGACTTTAGTTGGTTTATGTAAATTAGATAAGTTTCATTGGCTACTGGTACTCCTATCTGATAACGCCGGTATTCTGTACGTCTTGTCCTTTTCATTGCCAATTACACATTTGGTATCACCTTATAAGCTATCACATCGCTACACTGTATAAACGATTGGGAGTAGTTTGTGTTGTCTCATACGCCAGCACATCGTTACTGTGTATAAAGTAATGGGATAACTTGGCGTCGTTGTACATGAATTTTTAATCTTTTCTATTGCCAAAATTGCATTTTTATGACGTTGTATGACATTTGGCAACAGCGGCACATCATTTTTCATTCCCAAGATGTCTGAGAACATATTGTAATGTGCACATCACTAGTAGGTCTACTATCAACCGACAAAGTTTCAAGCTTGTGGACCAAGCCGTTCTGGAGATGTGGCTGGAATGAAAATCTGAGGTTTGTAATTTGACCTATATTTGAACGGCTATGACGGCCATATTTGATATCGCGGCAAGAAACCGTTTAGAAGAATTGAAGACCCCGACCTCTAGATTGTGCATGCCAGGTTTCAAATTGATCGCTTCAGTGGTTCGGGAGGAGAAGATCTTTGAAGTTTTTGAACATTTTCCAAGATGGCCACCACACGAGGTATATTTGAACGGCTCTGACGGCCATATTTGATATCGCGGCAAGAAACCGTTCAGAGGAATTGAAGACCCCGACCCCTAGATTGTGCATGCCAAGTTTCAAGTCGATCGGTTCAGTGGTTCGAGAGGAGAAGATCTTTGAAGGTTTTGAACATTTTCCAAGATGGCCACCATACGGGTTCACCAATCAGAGCCCGCTTGTAATATGCACATCACTACTAGGTCTACTATCAACTCACAAAGTTTCAAGCTTGTGGGCCAAGCCGTTCTCGAGATGTGACTGGAACAAAAACGGTGGATAAAAGAATAATAATAATAGTGAATCCGAACGATTTCAAGAGGGGACCTTGGTCCTCCGGACCTGGTCCCCTAATTTCAAGTTAGGCACAGGTGGCACCAGGCACGAATGTATGTGGCTAAAACGCAATCACAAGTTACATCCTGTGACAAGGTATATGAAGGGCCGTTCACGCCATAAACGCATCCTTTAAACGTTTTAACTTCTTAAACGTTTAAAAATTGTAAAGCTTTAAAAAGTTTAAACGTTTAAACTTGAACCAACCAATCAGATGTTATGAACTGACATTTTCCTGTTAAAAAGCAAACGTTTCCACTTGTAAATTCGCGACTTCAGACGTTTCCTGTGAAAAGAAAAATTTGGCCTTTTAAAGGTTTCCGGTTAAAAGGATAACGTTTCCGGTTGTGATCGTCCAATCAGAATTTTTATTTGGGCAGCGTGTATTCCAACATCTACACCAACACGTGCAAATCTCCACTGGCAAACGTTTCCGGTATGTAGTGTATTTTAACCAATGAAAACCGTTTTTACAAATACGGTTTTGGAGAATATCTTTGGCACCGGGACAATTTGCACAGGACATTATGCACGGTGGACATGAGGAATACAATATGCGCAAATATTTGTAAGGGTTATTTTGATTGGTTCAAACAGACTACATAGCGGAAAAGTTTTGCCAGTGGACACGTGTTGATGTTGAGGTTTGAACATACGCGGCAGCAATAAAAAATCTGACTGGACGATCACAACCGGCAACGATTTCCCTTAAACCGGAAACGTTTAAAAGTCTCGAATATTACTACTGGAAACGTTTGCCTTTTGACAGGAAACGTCTAAAGTATTGGACGTTACAACAGCAAACGTTTGCTTTTGGACAGGAAAGGTCTTCCAAATGTCAATTCATGAGATCTGATTGGTTGGTGCAAGTTAAACGTTTAAATTTATTAAACATTTGGATTTATGGCGCGAACGGCCCTTCTTAAAAGGTACCGACAGAATGAAGTTGAACATACCAAAGAAAGGCAGTCCTAGGATAAAAGTAACTCCGAAAATGGAAGCCGAAATATAGAATATTATATCACAATGACTTCCATTTTCGGAGTTACTTTTATCGTAGTTTATGTGAAATTGATCTGTGGGAACAATGAAAGGTAGTCCTATAATGAGGGAAGTTGCACACATTACGCTAACCATGTGTTACCCAATTAATTTCCGTCCAATTAGATACTACAGTAGGTGCTCATCCAACCTTGACTCAACCAAAATAGCTGAATTTTGCTCTTTATCTTGATCATAATTCCTCCAATACGTCAGTTCGGGATTCCAGATGAACACCATGACCACCATGTTAATTTAACCAGCATAAAGAAAGCAATATGATACCTTCTTTAACATGGCATTGTTGGTGTTGCGTTGAAACTGCAAACTGACCTGTTAAGAATTGGATGGAAAAAGGGGCCAGTGAAATGAAGTCTAGGCCTAAATGCCCACAGGGGATTAAGGTCAGTTTGTAAGAACATACATGTACCTAGGGGTAAATAGAGATTGATTTAGTGTTATGAGTGAGAAGGGCTGGACATCAAGGTTGATGATGGTTATGTCACAAGTTAGGATAAGACAAGACATGTATTACACTTTCTGGTTATCCCACAGGTTGACTGGTGGAGTACAAGATAGGAAAAGATTATAAGATATGTTACAGCTTGCTCTTGTGAGAAAAGCAAACAGTGGCCTGCAAGGGTGATAATGAGACAATGGTGGCCAGGTTGGCTGCTATGGTAGAGCATCTCTCACATATACACCTAACCAGCTAAACTGTATAATTTTCTCAGCAGAGTCCAAGCTTTGGTAAAGTGACGATACCAGTCTGCCATACTTTAGAGCATATTAATCTCATATTTTGTGGGAAAACAATGAACGGAGTAATATTTAATGCAGATAAGGGATCAAATATATGCCAAGTGACTATTAGTGACTAAATATAGACATACAAAAGCCTTTCAACCACTAAGGATCCCCAAAACTCATCTCTGTGGAACTACTTTCATGCAGCGTAAGGCTATCCCGTGAGTCGGTTTGCACTTTTGTCCATTTCCCTACAGCATTCTAAAGAGCCAGAACTGTCATTTATCATAAGTCTATTGATGCATCGATGATGTATACCAAATTTTACATCGAGCACTTTAACGGTATCAGAGATAGAGATCATTGATGATTTCGCATAAATTAAAGATGGCCGCCCATCCTTTCCGCCACTGAGAGGAACTGATGTGGTTATTCATTGCAAGTCTTGTGATACATCGATGCTGTATACCAAACTTCGTATAGAAAACTGAAATGGTATCAAAGATATACATCATTAAAGATTTTGCATAAATTAAAGATGGCCACCAAGGTTTCCGCCCAATCAGAAACACCAGAACTGTCATTTATCGTAAGTCTATTGATGCATCGATGATGTATACCAAATTTTACATCGAGCACTTGAACGGTAGCAGAGGTAGCGTCATTAATGATTTCGCATAAATTAAAGATGGCCGCCCATCCTTCCCGCCACTCAGAAGAACTGATGTGGTTATACATTGCAGGTCTCTTGATACATCGATGTTGTATACCAAGTTTCGTATAAAACACTTGAATGGTATCAGAGATATATATCATTAAAGATTTTGCATAAATTAAAGATGGCCGCCAAGGTTTCCACCGAATCAGGGAAACTGGTTTGGTCATTCCTTTGAAGTTTCTTGATGCATCGATGATCTATACCAAGTTTCACACAGAACAGTGAAATGGTACCTGAGATACACAAGATTAATGGTTTCGCATAAATTAAATACGGCCGCCAAAGTTTCCAACCAATCGGGTCCAGATTCAATAGGGTTCTGGGTCATGAGCATATGGATGTGCAGTGCGAGTTTGGTGTGCCTAGGGTAAGTCGTTCTAAAGATATCTTGGTAACGAGAAAGCTGTGATGGTTTCGCATAAATTAAAGATGGCCGCCAAAGTTTCCAACCAATCGGGTTCAGATTCAATAGGGTTCTGGGTCACGAGCATATGGATGTGCACTGCAAGTTTGGTGTGCCTAGGGTAAGTCGTTCTAAAGATATGTTGGTAACGAGAAAGGTGTGACGGGCAGACGGACAGACAGACAGACGGACGGACGAACATGACGACGACAATACCCTTCGGCCAAATTTTGGCCGAGGGGTAATAAAACGTTAATTATTAGAATTAGGGTCACTTTCTGGTAAATGAGGTCAAAAATGGGTACAAATCACTTATAAATTAATATCCACCATACTAATTGTCACGAATGGGTATACAGACGGAATTAGTTGTATGTATTGTGGGGTTTACGGTAGGTAATAACCATTATGTAACCATTATGTTGTCTCTCAAGGATTATTGAAATAGACTCAAATATTGACCTAAGATGACAGCTATAGTGTAAAACAGTTCAGTTCTAGCAAATGCCTGGTTCAATCTAAGAATAATCCCTTTCAATTTGGCGGATAACATTTACAAGTACCAAGTTGAACAACAGTTCGAGCGACTCCATATGTCCGCCATCTTGAATTCCTCAATTATTTTTCTAGCTGATGATTGTATGAATAGAGCCAAAGTAGGCCCATAAATAGTCAGATCCATCTGTTTTATGAAGGGGCTTGACTTTGAGAAATTGTTACTTTCAGCTCCATGTAATCACAATTGCAAAAATTCACAAACAAAAAATACTGAAATACCCCACATTATACTTATCTTAAAATTCACCCCGTAGAACTACTTCAAATTTGATACCCATTTCTTTTACAAGAAATTGCGTACAAAAATGTTTAAAACTGTTTTAAGGCTCATCTTTTGGCCATCTTTGAATCTTAATTGACCTCGAAATGACCTCAGAATGAACTCAAATTGCAAAGTTGTCTTGGTATCCACCCCTACCTTGAACAAAAATGCATACAAAAGTAATTAACGAACAGCACTTGTAATATATATGCAATAAAAAGAATTTCCACTCAGTTCTGGCCTCATTTGACCAGTAAAGTGACCCAAAAATGACCTCAATTCTAATAATTAATGATCTAGCCATACCTGTGCTAAAGGCCAACAGTATATAAAACCAATTTAGTGTGGATACCCATTGGTAACAAACATCACAATGGAAATTAATTTAGGAACGACTTTTACCAATTTTGACCTTATTTGACCCCAAAAGTGACCTCAAAATGACCTTCAAACCCAAACACACAAAGAATTATTTTAGCATCCATGGGTAAAAAACAATGCCATTAAAAGTTACATTTCGTGTTCTTGGCCAGCCAACTAATCAGGCAGTGAGACCAGTCACCCTCATATTTCGCATAAACAAGGACAGTTATTGACAGATGTAGGACATAATGACCACAATACCCTGCAGATCAGATGAGCTGATGGAGAACAAACAATTACTACATGTACCTCTGCTATTTGTGATATCCTCATATCCACTGTTTCTTTCTCTCCCATTTCATCTGAGTTGTCTCCCCCTGAATCTTTCCTTGCATATAGATGACGTTTGAACTGATGTAAGGGAAGCACTGGTTTAATGTCATGTCTGAACATACTGGATGGGGCTAGCATCGATATTATGTTAGTAACCGCACCTAAATCAAAATAAGAAAAAAATAGCTTTAAATATCTGGACATAATTTAGATCCCCTGCAATCGATATATATTATGTATAACTAGCATGTCGGTCTGAAAATGCATACATCTTATTACTACTCAACAAAGAGGGGAGATTCATACATTATTTCTTCAGGCATCAAATATTTGTATCAGTTATTTGATGAAGGCATACCTATGATACCAGACAGTTTAAGGCAAAGTTTATCACCTGCAGTTCAATGTGGATTTTCTGTTGTTCTGTATTCTTCGTCAATGGAAAAATTCTATTAATGGTAAAATTGAAAAAAAACCCCACTCATTTCAAATGTAGAGATTTTGAGAAATTCTAGAAATAGCCAACGAGCCTTCGACAAATGGAAGGATCTTGTACTTATTGATTCATCCAACTCAGAAGAGAGTTGTAGCTTTCTGGTCAAAACTTGTAAAGTTAATAAATTATGACCCTTCCAATTTTTCTCTTTTTCCAAATATTTGATCAGGGAGATAGGGAATCCACATTGCAACATTTGTGGAGAGCCGGAAATATTTTGCCATATGTTTTTATTTTTTTATTTTAACAGATAATTCTGGTGCAAATTCACAGACTGGTGGACTGTAGATATAAGTTTAATTGGACCATCATAATCCTGGGAACAAAATCAGCTTGCTCAATCATTGCATACTCGCTTCAAACTGGTTCATCAATATGTTGCAAACTTGGTGGGTAAGGATGGTAATTCCTCTAATAATTCAATCTCCCTATCAACATTCAATCACCCTATCAACATTCAATCACCCTATCAACATTCAATCACCCTATCAACATTCAATCACCCTATCAACATT
Source organism: Hanleya hanleyi (assembly GCA_036873755.1). NCBI lineage: Eukaryota > Metazoa > Mollusca > Polyplacophora > Lepidopleurida > Hanleyidae > Hanleya > Hanleya hanleyi. The sequence goes on along the minus strand of JAVTVY010031611.1, from coordinate 45,327 downwards.
CAATCTCCCTATCAACATTCAATCACCCTATCAACATTCAATCACCCTATCAACATTCAATCACCCTATCAACATTCAATCACCCTATCAACATTCAATCTCCCTATCAACATTCAATCACCCTATCAACATTCAATCTCCCTATCAACATTCAATCACTCCCAATTTTGGGGACAAAATTCAATCGGTGGTTCTAATAAATTTGATAACCCTCTAAAATCTTTGAAACAAAAAGAAATAAGTGATTATCTGCATGATTTTGAACCATTTTTTCCAACTTCCCGATATAATAAATTTGATCACCTCCTGACTTCATAGTGCCAATTTCACCTGACTGTGATTGAAGTATTAGAGGGACAACTGTAGACATGCATGTAGTCTTATCTTGTGTATTGTTCCAAGTTATGTATATGAGCATAACAATTACCTTTTTGATTGATTGTTCTAATACACTGGCCACTGATCACATCCCAGACTTTAATACAGGCATCATGTGACCCGGATATCAGCAAACTCCCATCCAAGGACACACAGAGACAGGTCACCTGTTTACTGTAAACATACATTATTAAATCCCATCCAAGGACATACACAGACAGGTCACCTGTTTACTATCAACATACAATCATTATTAACTCCCATCCAAGGACACACACAGACATGTCACCTGTTTACTGTAAATATCCATTTATTATTTACTCCCATCCAAGGACAGAAAGAAACAAGGTCACCTGTTTACTTTAAACATACATCCATTACAACAATAATTTAGCTCGGAATAGAGTATAAAAAGACTCATATTTCAACATATCTCAGTTTTATGACATTGTCAGGAGTACGGTAATTTCCTTAATTATTCACCTTTCAAATTTAATTAAAAAACTGCCGATTTTTCCTCTGTCGTAATTTTCTCCGTCCAAATAAAACGAAAACCCAGCATTTTCAATATACCTGTGAAACAATAAATTTGAACATTCCCATTTTCGTCGCGGAGTTCATGCCACCGAAAATAAAGTGAATGTTACTAAGAATCATGTATTGTATATGGGTCGTAGTATATCCGCATATGCTATTATTTGTGAACTCAGAGAAACAACAGGAAATGTAAACATACATTCATGCAGAAGAAGCAGAAGTTGAAATCCAGGAAATCCTAGTGTTCATACTTGTACTACTTCTATGTCAAACCGAATGACACTTCACAAGGTCATTCAAAAGTTAAACAGGAAATGGTATAATATATTCTGAGTGAATTATTATTACTCACAGTCTATGACTATGGAAACAAGAGCCCAAGGGGCTTCAATATACGCCCGTATATCTGGAATTACATTGGTCCAAATTTCAAGGTTGTTTAATAGCCTTGATTCCAATTGGTAGCTAGCAATCCAGAGAACGGTCTGCAATTTTGAACTTCTGAGAATGTAACATATATCACATCTTATATTCAATGACAAACTAAAATGGGCTTAATTCTTGGTAACTAGTTGACCTTGAAGCAAGAGCCGAGAGCTCACATATCCCACACTGAAATCAACAATAGTCAAACACAAAAAAATAGTAGTTTTCCTGCAAATGGATTCCTTTCAGCCGAGAGAATTTTTCATGAAGGAAGAAGAAAGTGATGAAGTAAACCTTTGTTCTCGAGTTAATAAACAGGTATGAAGTTCATGAAGGACCCCTCTCCCCATTGAATTGGTAAATGTATGGTTTTTATGTCACAACAGTTTAACTAATTGTAGCTGTTTCAAACATGGAAGACAACTCCACAGGACAAATGCCATATACATGTAGGGGAGAGAACTAATATTCCAACCTAACACATATAGTCAGCTAAACTTGATTCAGTTTTGGGGGACTGACCTTGACCTTTGACAAATTGATCTCAAAATGTATGGCTCCTCTTTGCCATGCGAGTAAGGTATACTCAAAGTTTGGTACCAATCATACCTTGAAACTAGAGATATCACATGGACAACAAGTGTTAATGGATGAATCGACAGAACGCAACATCGCATTACACGACCTCGTCTTCGACAGGCATATGAAAATGTGACTTAATGATTTCTTGACTTTGGGATCACAGTGACCTTGACCTTTGACCTACATTTTGGTATGTATCACATCATGCCCCTCTAATGTATTTACTGGTAGAAAGAAAGTTATTTTTGAGGATTTCCTGATTTTGGGGTCAGTGACCTTGACCTTTGACCTGACCTAAATTTTAGTACACGACACATCGTCTTCCCTCAATGTATCAATGGACTCAAAAAAACCCCTGGTTTTTATGAATTTCATGATTTTGGGGGTCACAGTGACCTTGACATTCGGCCTTGACCTACATTTTGGTACGTGGCACATCATGTCCCCCTAATGTATCTACTGACACAAAAAACATTTTTTTTAAAGATTTCTTGATTCTGGGGTCACAGTGACCTTGACTATTGACCTTGACCTAAATTTCGGTACATGACACCATCTTCCCGTAATTTCTCAATGGACACAAAAAATCATGATTTTTAACAATTTCACGATTTTGGGGTCACAGTGACCTTGACTGTTGACCTTGACCTACATTTTGGTATGTGACACATCGTGTCCCCCTAATGTATCTAATGACACACAAAAAAGTTATTTTTAATAATTTCCTGATTTTGGGGCCACAGTGACCTAAGTTGACCTTGACCTAATCTTTGGTATGCGACACTTCATTTCCCCCTATTGAATCCACTTACAAAAAATTAGTAATTTTTAATTATTTCCTAATTTTTAGGTCACACTGACCTTTGACCGTGATTCTGGGGTCACAGTGATCTTGACTATTGACCTGGATCTAAATTTTGGTACATGACAAAACAGCTACCCGTAATTTCTCAATGGACTCAAAAAATCATGATTTTTAACAATTTCACAATTTTGGGGTCACAGTGACCTTGACCTTTGACCTTGACCTACATTTTGATATGTGACACATCGTGTCCCCCTAATATATCTACTGACACAAAGAAATGTTGTTTTATTTTATTTCCTGATTTTGGGGGCACAGTGACCTTTGACCTTCGACCTTGACCTACATTTTGGTATGCGACACATCATTTCCCCTATTTGAATCCACTCACAAAATTAGAAATTTTTAATGATTTCCTGATTTTTCAGTCACACTGACCTTTGACCTCTGACCTTGACCTACATTTAGTATGCAACACATCGTTCTCCCCTAGGGCATCCACTCACCAAAAATTAGAACTGTAGATAGAAAACTGTCAACGATCAATGAGTTCCTGATTTTAGGCAACAGTGACCTTTGACCTCTGACCTCGACTTTGGTACGCGACACATCGTCTCCACCTAGTATATCCACTCACAAAAAATTGCAACTGTGAATAGAAAAAGTTCACAGATATAGACCGGACACAAATACTTCAGTGATTTCCTGTTTTTTAGGCCTGTGACCTTTGACCTTTGACCTCGACCTTCATTTTGGTATGCGACACATCGCCTCCCCGTAGGGTATCCACTCACCAAAAATTGAAACTGTAGATAGGAAATTGTCCCAGATATAGACCGGACACGAGAACCGGACAGACAGACAGACGGACAGACAGACGGACGGAAACCGCCATCACATAATACGTCCGCCTTTTGGCGGGCGTATAAAAAATGGTATTCTTATTCCAACTTGATCACGCATCGACACAGTCGAGGGTAAAATATACACAGTTGTTGCCCGCACATGGTTACCCTGCTATGGAATGTTTCCAACATTCGTATATCAAATCAAATACTTTTTTTCAATCAGCATTCCCTTATTTGATAAACATGGAGAATATTGACACACGCTTATAGAAATTTTCAATGTCGCTTCTTTTCTGCACATGTCTACAATCCTCAGTCGTCTCTCATTAATTCATGGCTTCTCTTTTAACTTTTATACTTGGTGATTAAACAGAATACATTTATGCCACAATATATATTTTCCGATGAAGCTGGATGATGGGACAAATGGCTGTCGATCTGACCTGGAGTCTACACTTGTATGCTGCGATCGGGATTTGGATCACTGGATCTATATATTTCAAATTTAGCATTGTTTTGAAAAATAAGAGGAAGGAATGAAATAATTGTCAATGAATGAACCTAACTTTTCATTCCAACATAAAACTCCAAATGTTGATGATGAAAACCAACCAAAACATGATTACCAGTACATGGACATAACCATTACAGTTTTAAACAAATGAATGTAGTTTATTACTTTTCTCAACTAGACTAGAAATACTGAATTAATTTCGCTGAATCATTGAGGTAAAATCAGATAGAAACACGACTGTATATTTTGTTGTTTCGTCATCATGATTTTTCTGTCTGACTCTCCTCTGAAATATTTCAGAATACAATTACAACTTTATATATACTTGAGTAAAACAGATGGGTGTATACCTATACATGATAGAATAGCTGCAGTTGGGCCATATGTCAAATCAGAAAGACGATCGTAGGCATTGCAAAGTCTGTGCCGACAAAAGCGCAGCGAATACAGTACTATTTAGATCAGAACGTTTCACTTTTCAAGATGGATTTTGAAAGTGATCGGTAATCTCGAAGTGTTCCAGTTTCTGTAAATCCATGTATGTTATCTTGCATGCATTTGTTCTTTTCTAAACCTCAGAGATGACGATCAGAGTGTGTTAATACCATATTTGGTGCTACTTGTCCTATATGAATATCGTGGCCCAAAATAGAATCCAGACAATGGAGAAAACCGAGAAAATAATGTTTTCATTTTCAGGTTCAGGTTATTCAAGGTTGAGTCTGCATATGCCTGTCTTCATGTTTTGGTAAACTCAACTGAAGCAAAGAATTCATTTACCTTCTGCTAATGTATATGTGAATGATCTTTTAATCGGCTCGATTATTGATTGTATAAGCCCCATGCCTTAGGTAGACAGTCCTCATCGATCCACCGTCCTACTGCTGAGTGCCAAACGAGGAAGCAACAAGTTCCAATTTTAAAGTCTTAGGTATGACTGTGCCTGGGATTGATCCCAGGACCTGCAGCTTGTGAGGGTAGTTACCATGTAGTTCCATGTAATTAATGAGCTGAACATTATTGTTCTGTCAATCTACTGTGTATATACTCACCTGTGTCCATGATAGCAGGTCACATGATCTTCTGGTGAGGATGATGTTACATGGCGCTCCATTTTTACTGGCTGCAATAGAACAAAAAATGATTACAGAAATTTATGAAGCCTTCAAATACCCCTCATTACCTCTTATTCACAACAGAGTAGGACAATCATCCTGCTATACACATTATTTGAGCTAGGCAAAATGGATCTTTGAATCAACGGCAAACCCGTCATGTAAGGCTGGTGTTCCTCAGGGGTCTATCCTTGGACCACTGATCTTTATTATATATGTTAATGATTTATTGTTATGCGATTTGACAAGTACTATTGATCTATACGCAGATGACACTACTATATACCACACAGCCACAAGTTTAGCTGAGCTTGAAACAATCATGGGTCTGGACATGGAAGTCATTGAGGGATGGTGTCATGATAACAAAATGTACATCCACACATCTAAGTCAACAATTATGGTTCTCACAACTAAACACAACTCAAAAAAGCATGATCATACATTACACATCATTGTCAATGGAACAGATTTACAAAATGTTAAAACAGACAAGATTTTAGGCCTGACTGTTGACCAAACTCTTAGCTGGAATGATCATGTTGATTCTGTCTGCCACAAGATCTCATCAAAAATTGGTATCCTCTACAGACACAGACACCTTCTCAGGAAAGAAGCATCGGTCACTTATTACAATGCATACATTCTTCCACACATAGACTACTGCCTGACAATATGGGGGAATGCAACGACAACACAGTTGGATAGAGTTTTCAAGCTTCAAAAAAGAGCAGCCAGAATAATTCTGAAAGCTCACTACCTGACTCCAACAGAAACACTCTTCAAGGAACTTAATTGGGTTAGTGTACATGAGAGACTAACCTACCAAAAAGCTGTTTTCATGTTCAAAATCACCCATGATCTTTGTCCCCCTTACCTAAATTCTCTATTCAAGTATATCAATGAAATTACAACCCAAAATCTTAGATCAGCTGAGAACAATAAGCTCTATCTTCCCAGACCCAGAACAAACTACCTAAAACAAAGTCTCAGCTATTCAGGTGCACTGATATGGAACTCCCTTGACAGTAATATTAGGGAAGCCCCTTCTCTCAATGCTTTCAAGTCCAGACTCATGAAAACTATAAAACAAAGTACATGTGCATAAAAAAAACCTGTCTTTACTCATACCGTCTTTTCATCTTATTGTACAACTTTAATCTCTGCCTTCTCATCTCTCTATATCATGTATATAGAATATTGTATTATTGGTTATGTATTAATATCTTTTCTCGAGGGCCTCCGGGAAGAACAGTTTTGTAACTGACAGAGTCACCCTCATTAAATAAAGCTATATATATATATATATATAAGACACATACAATAGGTGACTACATGTGGGGAACCATTCAGCCAAGGAGTGAAAAGGGCCAAGTATATTGCACGCAAAGTGTTGCCGATTGAAGTTGTCTTAAATGACGAGTCTGCCGAATCAACCAGTTTTAGTAACCAGCCGATGCACATTCTGATCTCAGTCTTTTATGAGCTGATGGAAATGTACTAACCATAACCAAATGATAGGTTAGCAGGGCCATTCTGACTACAGTATTTTACCAGCTTATGAAAATATGTTCAAGAAGGTTACTACCCTGGAAATATAGATTACTTTTGAAATAGTTTGAATAAATAACTTATCAATCTGCGCAAAAGAACAATTCTGATCCAGTGTTTCAGTTTTCTAACTTTTTCTTCAGGGGAGTTTTCTATTTGGAGTGAGTGAGTAGTAGGGTTTAAGGTCGTTTTTAGTTGTTTCAGTCGTATCATCATCGTCGTCGGTGCCTACATGTGCCAGAACAAGAGAGTGCTCACAGTTCCTATTACCCTGGACACTGATCAGCTCAGCCAGTACAGCACCCGGTCACCCATCCAAGTATTGACCGTGCTTAACATTGCTTAACTTCGGTGATCTGACGAGAACCGGTGTGTCCTATGCTACCTATTTGGAAATGCAAATGATATTGGATAGAGTGATCGCTCACACATTTACTCACACAGACTGAAAGAAAATCCAGGAGTGATTAACAGCTCCTGAGGATTTGACATTTTAGACAAAGACTAGAGACTGGTGATCAAAGGAGGCTACCAAACTTTACACGGCATAGGCCTCAGGACGGTCATGTGTTCATGTAATTGGAAATGTTTATTGCCTATGCGTTCAATATCGGAAAATGGGCACTGACAGGCCTATGTTTTTATGATGAATGATAAATCTCGTCCACCTGGCGGTTTCCCAATTTCAGTTTTAGAAGACCCTCAAGGAATACCATAACATTTTGTGTTAACATGTATTTAATCCTGAAGCACCAGTTTCTGGTTACCATAGGTTACCAACTTTCTGATCATGGTAATCTGCAGCAGATTTCCTGAGCAAATATTACAGCACAGGCCTAACTGACAAGGTCTCCTTTGGTAATTCTAAGCAGCGCATGTTGCCAGTCTATACAAATAGACTGACAGACCTTCCAGTCCGTGCAAATTGGTTAAAATGAACATTTTTACCAAATACTTAAAGGTTACGCGAACCAACCTGTGCAAATAGATTAACAGTGAAAATGGTTCCATTACTTCCACCAGCAAACATTCTATACTCTGGTGTATCCATGGTAACTGACACAATACTGACATCATACATCACAGTGCACAATAACTGACCACAGCTCAAATCCCAGATCTGCAAAACAGGAAATACAGGCAAATAATTCATACAATGATGAACTAGGGGAGATAATCTGGTTCAAGTCTTGCAGTTTTGCTATTTCACATTTTCAAGCCTGTCATCTCTTAATTGCTTAACTTAAGATTCATTTTCAATATCACAATTTTTTAGACTGAAAATCACTTCCACTGATCAAATATGTAGATCGTTTATCATATTGCAAGTTGCAGTCTACATCTGCAGTTTTTAATTATATTACAACATCAAATGAAGAAGTCTGAATCAGACCAACTGTTCAAGTCAATGCTGAAAGATTGTGACAGTCTCTTCATCTTCTATGATGAAGACCATCCCAGATATCTTAATCACAGGTGGGAAACATGATTGGGGCACATATCTTGCATCTGCATATGAGCAAATGGGAGTTGTATTCAGCACAGAACAGGTTACCTGCTGAACTAATTAGAAAGAGCACATATTGCAATGTCCCCTATAGCCCAATTCGGAAAGGGTTTTATCTCACTTGTTCCATTAGGGGCGAGGGGGTGCAGAGAACTTCCGGTAAGTACAAAAGGTCCCCACAATTAGTTCTATTAATTAAATATTCTATTTTTCTTGAAAATTATCTTTGTAATGTACACGTATACAGGCTCTATCAGTTCATATAAAATGATTGGCCAGGAACCATGCTTCACACCATGTTTTTAACCTCAATGCATTAGAATGGCAATGGTGATGCCATGACAATGACTTCAAGGAGACATCAATCATCTTTAGCCATGGCTCGTCCGACAAAACCGTATCATGGCAGAATATGGGTGGCATAGCTATAAGATCAGTCGTAATTTTTAGGAGTGCGGAATCACATTCACAACCTCATGACCTCTCCTAATATACCCATATTTGTGCAAATTAGAAGCTAGGCAATGTGTCGTATATTTCATCCTCTTTGAACTTCGTTGTACGTTTCCATGATTGTTTTGACTGGAGAGATGCCCACGTGTCATTTCCTTCAGGACGTTCTTCAGTGTATTCTCATTATTATTCTGGCTTGTCTGTGAACACAGCGAAGCATTTCACAACACAGACCATCATTGGCTATTAGTTTAAATGGACTGTTCGAATAACAGCTGTTATGCACACATCTGTGTGCAGGGTTGGTATGGAGCATACAGACCTGAAAAATGGAGGCTGGGAGACATCACGAATGCTTCCTGCTCATCCAAGTATTTGCTGTCTTCTTCAAACAGAATTCAGAACATTGTGTTTGTATAAATTCAGGTCTCCGGATTTGATAAGACCCAAGGAATATTATTACTTGTCAAACGTGTAGGTTAGATATGTGGTGTTTCTTGGAACATACCCTACAGGTTTGATCTAAGGAAGAGGAGATAACTCTAGCACGTTGTCCCCCAGCTCCGACATGTACATCCGTCACTGGTAAGGCATGTCCCGTCCACACATGGAGAGGCTCCTGTACAGCTGTTGGATCAGTCACACGACGTAAGATACTACAATGTCAAATAGTGGAAAACTGTATTAGTGTCAACCAGAAGCAAATTAAATAAAAGAGTTTATCATTTAGATTAGCTAGACGGTACTGATACTCATCAGACAGACCACTAGAACCTTGCAGAGTCCTTACACAAAGAAGACAAAATCCAAAGGCAACTAGTGGGGATCATGGTTGAGATTAATTATGAACGTTTCATGGTGCAACACTTCATTTTTGTTTTCAATCATTATTTCTTCATTATATTAATGATTTTAGAGGGTGATCGAATTTATTTGGACTGATTGAATTTTGTCCACAAAATTGAGGTTATCAGATTTTAATAGGGAGATTGAAATATTATTGGATCTACCATACTATTCAATAATATGTTACATTACAGTGTGACAGGCCTTGGTTACACAAACAGTATTACGGTATCTTCCAAGAATGTAATTCTTTTTGATGCCATTTCAGTGGGCAACCATGAAAACTCTACAACAACTTTTATCTCCAAGGACAGGACATAGAACCCAGGCATTCACCATGTTTATATATATAATACATGTAGATGAAGCCTGTTGAGTATAGCTCCCACCATTGTAAGAATAACTTCATCCTCGAATGGTGAATCCTCCTTGTTTAGCACTGGTTGAGTCCGATTGAACTCACCTGGACAATGACCAGACAATGACCAGATTATCATCTCCCCCAGACACAAAACAGCTGTCATCATCGGTAAATTTGAGACAGGTGACAGTCTGGTAATGGCGACTGAGGACGGCCAACAGATTACCTGTCGCTATCTGAAACATATGAAATAGACCAAATTTTAGAAGATTGTGCTTTTGTATATATGCTTTTGTATTTCACTTCATAGATTACCTGTTTCTTCACCATTATTCACATTATACATATGGTGTCCTCTGAGGCTAATACTCTTGTGTTGGGACAATTACTTCCTGGTACCATAAACCATAAATCATAAACTGATTAGATATGCCATGTTTGTCCAATCCAAATACAGGATTCAAATAAATGGTGGGCTCATTTCTCGTAGTTTACTCATACCTTTTTGTCCAAGAACAAAAATGCTTTTCGCAACTGAACATATAAAAAATCATCAGATTTGTACTCTAGAAAGGACTCCATTCCAAAGTTTTTCTTTAAGGGGGATTTATACCGGAATATCTTATTAACCAAATTTTCCCACTCCCTGTCAGTCTTTTTGTGATTTATCTCCAATGGTTTGGAGTATGGTCATGAAATTTCACCCACTTGTCAAATCTAGACATGAGAACAATATTGAAAGATGAAAAACAATATTTTCATAATTACATTTATTTTGTACGGTACATAATTTCAGTCAAAGGAACTGTAAACTGGGCTTAACTCAGTTAACTATCAGGGGAAGTGGGGGGGGGGGGGATTTTGATGTAATATCATACTCAAGGTTATGGTGACAGTCAGTTTTAGAGGAGGAAGCCGGAGTAACCAGAGAGAACCACCACCCTTCGGCAAGTAACTGGCAACTTTTACACATGCACCAGCAGGGCTTGAACCCATGCCAGTTCAGCGGTGTGAGGCTTGCTATCACCAGTGAAGCGTCTTAGACCACTCAGCCACCGAGGGCCCTGTTAAGTATGGGAATCCCAAATGCATCGTCAAATTGATCTACAAGTGTCAAACAATACAATCGGAGTGATATTAGCCCAAAATAAAGTGAATTCCTGTGAGAAATGAAGGAATATGAAATGAAAAAGTAATATTGACAAGCTGAGTAGCTACATGTAGCTGGTCCTCCGCCAAGTAGCCTGTTTGAGAGCGTACAGCATTTACGCTTCCAATAGCTCCTTAAATATAACTTGGAAAGTGGATATGTGTATGTGGAAAGAGACATTTATCTGGAATTGTTGAGACAAGCTGAGGTTTGGGAAGCAGTGATGGGTAGTGTAACACTGGAATGTAAGTCTGTAGTTGTATATGGATGTGTGGATAGTGAGGTTTATAAATTTGAAGGAAACCAATCGAAGTGTGGATCGTGGAATATCGTGCGGTCGAGACAATTTCAGCATCGAATAACCGTAAGCGATAGGTAGTTTGGCTCGCATCATGGAATTTGTGTTCGAATTATACGAGCTAGGTACACTGATTTGTAGAATTAAGAGAGAAATAATAAATACAATGTAAGTAGGTTGGGGGATTTTATAACGTCTAGACAGTGTTACTTACTGATTGAAAGATGGCCAATGGCAGCCATATTGGATTACATTCTACCTCAATGAAAATCAATACCAATGGCCGCCTAACTGATGTGAAGCACCTTCTCAAGATCGAAGTCAATCGGATGAATTGTTCTCAAGATAACGCGTTCACAAGATGCAGGATGGTCGGAATCCAAGATGGTCAATGGCAGCCATCTTGGATTACATACTACCTCAATGGAAATCAATACCAATGGCCATCTAACTGATGTGAAGCACCTTCTCAAGTTTGAAGTCAATCAGACGAATTGTTCTCACGATACCGCGTTCACAAGATGCAAGATGGACGGAATCCGAGATGGTCAATGGCAGCCATCTTGGAAAGATGGTCAATGGCAGCCACCTTGGATTACATACCGTGAAGCACCTTCTCAAGCTTGAAGTCAATCGGACTACTTGTTCTCAAGATACCGCGATCACAAGCTGCGTGATGGACAGAATCCAAGATGGTCAATGGCAGCCATCTTGGAGTACGTACCTCAGTTAAAATCAGTTCCAATGGCCATCTAACTGATGTGAAGCAACTTCTCGAGTTTGAAGTCGATTGGTCAAATTGTCCTCAAGATATCGCATTCACAAGATGCAGGATGGACGGAATACAATATGGTCAATGGCAGCCATCTTGGATTACGTATCTCAGTGAAAATCGATACCAATGGCCGTCTAACTGATGTGAAGCACCTTCTCAAGTTTGAAGTTGATTGGTCGAATTGTTCTTGAGATATCGCGTTCACAAGATGTGGGACGAACGGAAGGACGGACGGCTAGCATTTCCAAGTCCTCCCACCACTTCGTGGCGGAGGACAAAAATGATTTGGTCAATATTTTCAGCTGCAAGTATTACATGGTGAAAATAGTGGTCTTGTAGTATTGTTTGACAATTGTTCCTACGAAGTAGGCTACAGATCGCAAATTGTCCGGTAATGAGTGAGTGAGTGAGTGAGTCAGTCCATCCGAATCCTTTCGTCGGCAAAATAAGGAGAACCGTTGACATTAGAACCTTGATTTTTGGCATGAACGTGCATTAGGGCATTGTTACCAGCAAGTTCTGAGTTGACCGAATTCTGATTAAAATTTGATTTATAATTATTTTTTTTATTATTTATTGATGGCTCAGCGAGTACACTGTCATGCCCATCGGGAACCCTTGGCTGTATGTTTCACTGTATATATAACACAGTGGTGGGATATGCCATCCATAATTGTTTTTATGAAATAGTAAATGCTAATTTTCCATCATTTGTTAGTGCATTTATCTACACCGCTATGCCAGCCTCAATACACACAATTCAGTATATTGTTATAGATATATGTAAACTGTGGCCTTTAACGTGTATCCTATTTCACATCCAAACATTTCATCACTGACCACATCAGGCTTCAAATTCAGGTCAAATTACCCACTGATGGTGAAATATCCTACATCAACCAATTAAGTCAGCCTGGTGCAATAACCCAGCAGAAGAAAGAAAGATGTGGTATCATCCTTCAGATTAGTCTGTGTGAGCGACAATGATAAAAGTTTACTGAGGGTGAAACAAAGCCATGACGGCATGTTTAAAGGGTCTTCTTTTGGTAGAATTTAACTAGATAAAGTAACTTTGATCATGATGTGAAAATATGATAACTTGAGTTTTTTTTGTACCTCTTGAATATTGACTATATATGACATTTGGATATAATTTAAACAAAAATTACATGTGTAAACAATATATGTCTAAATTTTTCTTGTCATTTCATATTTTGATTCCTTGATTAGGGGATACAGAATCACTGCCACGGAGTGTGTTGGTGTGTCACAGCAATGCAATTCCGTTTCACACAACGAAGCTGAGGTGGTTTAACGTTTATCAATGAAGAAAATCACCGATCAACCGCCATAGAATATAATGTGAAACAAGAAAACCGGAATAGAACATTCATCAGATTGCCGATACCCAAAATGTGTTGTCTCATATATCTAGATAACAACGTTATGTAGAGACGCTATTTATTCGTCTTTGTACCGGTTATGCTCAGGAGAATGACATAGAATCATTATTATCTTGTGCAGAAAAGGTGTTGGTCTTGAGTTGAATTACCGTAAACTACATAAATGCTACCTTTCTACTATAGTACTATATATAAAAATTTGTTGTATTGTTGGGAAAATAATGTGATTCAAAAAGTTGTTTTGATCCTGGACAAGGGCACTGAAAACCATTAAAGAGATGTAAATGTATTTTCACACGTAAAGCTTGAAATCTACTGAACCTTTATTATTCAATCTGTTTCCTTTAGTTAAAAAATTGTAAAATTAAATCGGCGATCGTTATTTAATTTTGGAATGAAGGCGCATTAGAAGACTGTTACCAACAAGTTCTGAGCTGACCTACTTTTGATGAAAATTCCTGGTGATTTTTGATGAAAATCACTGGCGATTCTGACTTGGGCGGTGCCCATCTTAATATAGGCAGGATTTCAACTGGGGTGGGGATTTCCAAGAGTTCAGTTCGCGTTCGAGTCCTAATGCCTACTCTACTTCGTAGGTCCTGTGACGTTAGTCACACTGCTCATGTATTTTACGCACTGCTTCAAAGATATATGTACGCAAGTATTTTCAATACATAGATCCAAAATATGTCTTATCGTTATCGTTTATCTTCATGTGTTTACAGAGAACAATAGGAATTGTTTTCACCTCAGAATCAACTATTTTGCACGAATGCACTACCTCACAGTCCTGTTACTCGAGAATGATGAGACTTAGCGCCTTGAAATTTTTCTGAGTATACAATATAATATTCTACTTCCATGTCAATTGAACCATTTCTTGTAGTGGAAGTATTGCATTGTATTAGTAGTGCTCTGTATTGCACCTGATCTGGGGCCATTTACCCATCTAAAGATACAAGGCCCTTTCATCAACAGACTTCTTTGTCGGTATATACAATAAGGCTGTCCACCCGTCTTTGTATTTTACGCACTGCTTCAAAGATATATGTACGCAAGTATTTTCAATACATAGATCCAAAATATGTCTTTTCTTAACTGACGAATGTATAGAAACGGACAACTGATTGTCCACATTAGGCTTAGTATTCACTCAACTGCAAGCCCTTTTATCTTACCAGATCATTAATAGAGTCTGGTTGAAAATAAAAAAGGCCAGTCTATCGTGTAGACCATTATGCATCTGGAAAAAAAAGGCTTAATGTTTGAAAACCTGGGGCAAAACAGCTTTTTCCATGGATCAATTTGGGAAGAGCCCATTTTACGTTTCTGTACTTGGCTACCACTATTGCGTGCATTATCTTGTCCTGCATTGCCATTCATGATGTATGAACATAGCGTCTGCTACAAATATTTTATGGCCAGCAGCAGAATTTATTTCAGCTCCAGTTTTCATGGTCTGGAATATAATTGAATTTGATAACCATTTACGGTTATATCTACCACGAAAAGAAGAGCTCCATTGTCTCTCCAGATTTTAAAGAATCTACGGTGTACCACCCATATCTGACCGGCCTTCGGCTCAGTTGTTCCTCTTATCGTCGGGATCCGCTGCCTTAGAATAGAATAGATTTTATTTAGCTAATCAAAGCACCCGTTAAGGGTATGACAATCACATAGAATACATTAATGATTTTAGTTCATTTGTTAGATAATTTTTTACTACGTTAATATCAATTACATACATGAAGGCTTTTCTTAATTAATATAGGGTACAATTGATCTACCTCAACATGGTAAATCGAGCACCATTAAATTAATAATCAATAATTCGATTCAATTATACAGTTAACTTGCACAGAGCAATTATAATCATTTAGAGAAGTAATTCGATTCCAATCTGAAAAAATTGCAACAATCTCATAACAATTAAGGCACATGAAGGTTCCGCTGCCTTATCATTCATTGGTAACATATTGACCTACAGTCTCCCACAGTATGCACGAATCAGATAGCTTATGGGCCTCTTCTGTTGTAAGCTTTTAGTCAGTCAGTCCTTAACATTGTCGGCATAACCGACTTTCCCTTATATCAGCGCCTATTGCACTAATACCGATTGTTCGAGAATTCACTGTTAAACATGTAGCTTTTTGTCCTCTCTCTTCCAGGTATAATTCCTTCTTCCTCCTTGATTTCTGAACTTCTCGCGCGAAGTCTGCCAAATCCCTCACTTAATCTGCCAATATAAACATAGAGTTTATCGCTGACAAACTTTCTGTGTCACTCATAGCTATTTACAGAAAAAATGTCGGCATATAGTTCATGTAAGCCGATGTGACGTGAATTTACGGGATTTCCAAAAGTAGCAAATTGGGAAGTGGTCTGCCATTGTTTCATATGCTAACATGTGAAGGCATGTTGAAAAGCGATATCTCCTCTTACATGAACTAAAAATGTGGTTTGAAGGTCCTTTGTTGAACTAGCGACGTAAACTCGAATGCTCGCACAAGTGACTCACAGAATAGATGAGAATGAACGCCTGCCTTCAGACATTCCATTTAAACTCGTATACTAAAACCCATCACAACTCACACCCCAAGTCATTCATAAAGCGCACCAATCACACCTTAACATTTTCAACTACATTAACACATTTAACTCGTGCCATGGAGAAAGAAATTTCCAATTAATTCGTCTAACTCAAATATAGGAAATAAAATTGTCTCCTTCTTGATGGGTGACCTTTTTCACTTTCTTTTAACGTTTGCTGCTGATGCTTGAATATCGAACTATACAACCAAAATTGAGAAAAGCAGGAATTTTGGTATTGTAAACATGTTGGATTTCACTTCTCTCTTTTATTTGGAACACTCCGATCCAAACGAATGATTTATTTGCCACACTTGTGATTTGAAAGTCAAAACGAACAGAACGTGATTTATTATATTTTCAACTTCAGATACAAGTCAAATTCCGCTCCGACTTTCTGGCAATACCAGTAATACAGAGGGACGTGTGGAAATCTATCATGAAGGCCGATGGGGCACCGTCTGTGGTTACGGTTGGAGTACCAAAGAGGCCGCAGTTGTGTGCAAACAGCTTGGTTTCCATGGGTAGTATTAGTTAAAGAACAAAACCGGTAGTATTCCCTCGAACTAAAGTGTTTTTTGTAGCGGTTTGTTGTGGGTGTTTCCGTGACATCATAAGTTCGGTGGAAAACAAGTCAACATGTTTTATTCCCTCGAAACCAAAGTGTTTTTGTGGCGAGTTGTGGCGGGAATTTCCGTGACGTCATCATTTCGGCGGCAAAAAGGTCATCAATGTGTGTGTGGGGGGGGGTTCCCGATACTAACGTCAGCTCAGTAGTAGGGAAAGGGCGGGAAGGACCCCCTTTTCCAGGGAGGTAACTCTTGGTTCCCCTTTTTCCGCCAGGGGGCGCCACCAGTCCCGTATGACGTCACTTCCGGTCTGGGTGAATGGAGCGTGACCTGTGACCATGCCGTATGACGTCACTTCCGGTCTGGTTGAATGGCGCGTGACCTGTGAACATGATAGGATATGTGACTTTCGGTGAGGTCCGTGGGAGTATGTACTGACCTGTCTGTGGGGTTTTCGTTCACCTCCGTGTCTCTTCGGTGAGGTCCGTGGGAACATGATAGGAGATGTACTGACTTGTCTGTGGGATTTTTCCACAATATCGTTCACCTCCGTGTCTTTTCGGTGAGGTCCGTGTCTCTTCGGTGAGGTCCGTGTTTTTTCGGTGAGGTCCGTGAAGATGTCACGGAGGTGACCGAAAGATGTGACGGAGGTGTCCGAAGAGACACGGAGGTTACCGTAGATGTCACGGAGATCACCGAAGAGACACGGAGGTGCCCGAAGAGGTCACCGAAGAGTCACGGAGGTGACCGAAGACTCACGGAGGTCACCGAAAAGACCCGAATGTCATCACCGAAGAGTCACGGAGGTGACCGAAAAGACACGGAGGTGACCGAAGACACACGGAGGTCACCGAAAAGACCCGAATGTCACGAAAAAACGTATAAAAGTGGAAATTTTTAGGGCATTGCTGCAGTCATTGGCCTGCCGAACGGAGCTACCTGACCAGCCTGCCTGACCAGCCTACCTGACCAGCCTGAACCACTCTGACGACAGGAGCTACTTGCCTGAGCCTCACCAGCCTGAGACTGCCTCACCAGTGCAACTTCACCAGGTCTATCTCGCCATAGCAGCTACTGACCGGACCAGCCTGAGCCAACATTCATGGAGTCATCCCACCGAGCTAAGCTTCTGCAGCACCGTATCCATATCGTTGATGAGATGCAGCATGTGGCCGATATATGTGATCTCCTCATGGTGGAAAACATAATCACTAAACATATGGGGGTAGAGATCATGGCGGAGAAGACCTATATGTCCCGAAACAGAGCCCTCATCGACCTCATACCATGCCGTGGCTCCTTAGCATTTCAAGCCTTCGTGGAGGCGCTGAAAAAGACGGGAAATGAAGGAATAGCAGATCTACTTCAAGCCCAGGATTCAGAAGATAATATCTTAGTCATGGACATGGACATCGCCGAAGGGCGTACAGCTACCAAACGTACGCACCAAGAGTCCGGTCTACCTACCAAACCCGGTCCACCTATCAAACGTCCCCGACTAACACCTTTAGAAATACCTCAGCAACTGTTTCAGCCAGTGCCCCAGCAAGTACCTGAGCAAGCGAAGGAAGAGGTGCTACTTCCTATGTCTGTGCAGGAGATCAATGACATTATCCAGCAGGCCTACCATGCGGCCCAGACGAACACTTGGCAGCTCTCTCCCTATTTAACTGTGAGTGTCAAGGAAGAGGAAGTGCATTTTAACGCACCGGCCTGGGACGACAAACCACCTAAGCATATCGCCTTGACGTTGGACACCTGGATAAGAGTACAGGCCATTTATTACGCCGTCGATGTAGTCATTGACCACCAGGGGAGCGACGAAGCGAAATTTTATGTGGGTGACGACATCTTCCTCACCTGTTCTATGTTCAACTACATGCTGCTGGTGCATATTCGTAAATGGAAGTTGATGGAGGATACGCAAAAGCGTATTCCTTTACCTCAGGGCGTCACCCTGCAAATACCTGCGTGGCGGAAGCTGGAGAGTCTCACAGGTGAAATTCATGAAGTCCTGCCTGCCCAGGTGATTCAGTATATTTATAAGAAGTACATCGACACATTCCTGGATCATATCAGACCCCGCATTCGACACTTGCGTATCCAGTAATGTGCAGGCTGTGGGAACAAGAACGGACTCTTCAACACGCATAAGTGTATGGACAATAGTATACCATCAGACGCGCTCATGACTGAGGGGCTACAGGCCGTTAACGAGGTGCAAATTGCCGAGGCATTGCAAGCTGCCCGTCCACCCAGAATTCCACGTCAACAGATTGCCACCTTCATCTACGTGCACCAGGGGCAGAAAGACAATGACGAGTTCAAACAAGTCTTGTTGCGTAAATATTGAACAGTTCACACAAGTCTTGTTGCATAAATATTGAACATTCAGACATCACCGTATTCCTACATTCTATGTTCATTCTATGTTCATTTAAGCACCTTGATAGCGTATAATTGTATTAAAAATATTCAACACCAAGAGTCTACTGTGGTGAAGACCTTATGTTCATTCTACTGTGTTAATAAAAATATTAGAAATTCAAATGCGTGTTAGTGTTCACTCTATGCAAAGGGGTATTGGTGTGGGAGCTGGTGTTTTTGTGCTTTTAGTTAGAAAATTTCCTCCCTTTCGGGTGTAATTAGGTGGCCCTAAAAAGGGACTTTGGAAAGAACAGCGGGTTGGTCATCACACTGTTACGGGCGGAATATTTTTTTCACGCCTGATACCCATCCCCGACACACAGGGCGTCGTATCTTCAAATGAAGCTCCTCTGTCTCTGCGCACTGGCACGAACCCGCTATGCATGTTAAGCTTAGCAAGCATACACCACATAGGCACAGGTGACCACAAGGAAAAAAGGCGTGCATCGTCTCATCGTCTTGACACACGGTACAGGTGGATCTCTTCTGTTCCCTAGCCAGTTGTAGGCGTAATTTAGACTTTTCGTCAAGCTGTTGGTTCAGGTGGCTGATCTCTTGTAAGGGTGTTGTCATTCCTGTTGCGGTAGCGGTCGTTGTGGTAGCCGTCGTTGTGGTAGCCATCGAAGCTGTAGTTGCTGGGGGTCTACTACTGTTTAACCACTCCACCTCCCCATGTACATCTTCATCGTCTGTTGCCTCATCATCATCATCTTCTTCCTGCACAGCGTCCCTTATTTCTCTATCTTGTTGTGCGCCTCTCATCCACAAAGCTTCAGCAATATGAGCTTCATGAACACGCTGCAAGCTCGTAATGATTGTAACATGTTCGTTGTCTTCTCCGTTCGAGCGAATCCGTTCTCTAGGATCTTGTTGTCCCGTGTTCATTGCGTTGAAAAGTGCCCGTCTACTAGGATTAGCCATGATGCGATTGAAATGAGTGGATAGCAGACGAGACACTGCGCGCTTTTTATAGTATAACCGTAGAGCGCCCGTATGAGGGCGCGGACGTCACCGAAATCTTCACACTGCACCAGCGTGCCTGCTCAGGCCCGCTGAAATTTTGTGTTTCTTTTCCATCTTCAAACCGGTCTCATTTTGCAATAAATGCGAGTTGACGTATAAAACTTATTTAAACTCGAACTTTGGGAGCTTATAGTGTATCGCTGAAAAATTCAGAAGGCTGGCGGCAGGCTAAAACTATATTTTTAATCATTTTGTCGATTTTAGACCCGTATCGTTATGGGTGTGGTTGTGTGGAAAACCCGGTAAATTTGAAATAAATCGGCTTACCTCCGTAAAAACACTTTAGGTGTGTTCCCTACATCCTTATAATGTCACCCTTGGGGGCATGCCTCCTGGGTTAACTTACAATCCCGTCTTTTTGTACGAAATTGGTATAGCAAATTCCTAGGTTAAATCAATTCGTATCTCTATAACATTACACCCCGAATGATCACGGACTTTGACGAAGGTGGGGCCATGGAAAATAAAAACTATAACGTGTACGGGTACGGACTAGCATAGAGAGGCACGGACTAGGGGTTAATTTAACATGACACTACCGAGTGATCACGGACTTTCACGAAAGGTGAAGGGAGACGGAAAAATAAAACCAGAACGTGTACGGGTACGGATTAGGATAGAGAGACACGAACAAATGAAAAACTGTAACGTGTACGGCTACGGACTAGGAGTTAATTATATTAGGGGCACTTGACATTGTAGTATAAAAATTACCCAACCCCTATTTTGCGGGGCGTATAGGTTAGTCCACTAGGCATTGACAGGGTGTAGTATAAGCCCCCTGCACAGCGATATATATACAGGCTTCCCTAGCCGGTGTTTTGTCATTCACCACCATGGAAGCGCATGGAGCAGATGGTGAGCTTGCGTTGTTCCAACTGACCACCAACGTCACCTTCATCGTCTATGACAATCACCTGCAGCTCATCGAAGAAGAACAACCCCGAGAGGTGAAGCTTTGTTTAACCCTAGCAGGGTGGACTCTATTGACACGGTTGTTACAGGGAAAAGAGCCCGAAGTCGATTTCATGCATGTGGGAGTGGGTGTCTACCTACGAAGTGGTAGAGATGATTCTTTTTTTCCCCGATTAGAACAGCGTGGTGGTCCCCATATCACACTCCGTCCTGCATTATGGCAGGCGCTGAAAACTATTATCCCCGACGTCCATGACTTACTGCACCCCGACGCGAACTCTGTGGCTACCCGTACTCTTACACCTGGCTGCACCCTATTGTTGTACCCCAAACGAGTGGACCTCATCGATAGCGGACGTAGGTGTTGGTGTACGTCTGAACCCAAAGCGCGCGTCTCTTTGTCACCGGAAGGCTGGACTACCTTGAAGCGGGTGTTGTTGGGTGACCTCGACGGTGATAGCATTCACCTGTGTGACGACGTCTACATTTTCCGCGGCGCCTTTTTTGCTCGACTCCTCTGTCTGAACGAAGGTGGTTTTACCCTGGACCCTGATCTATGGACGGCCTTGGAAAAAGTAGTCCCCATTGTCGATGAAGTACTATATCTATAGGGTGCACACAGGCTAGAGTGTCAGTGTCTACTCATGAAGCGAACACACAACAGCGCAACCCAGAGGGGGACCCGAAAGGGAAGCCAGTGGAGCACCCGCAAGGCCGGCCGGCAGGAATCCACGTGGAGTAAGACTGTGAACAAGGTGTTAACAGATTTGTATTACAACCCAACCAGTCCAGCCGCTTATAGCGCCGTGGGAGCGCTCGCTCGAGCTGCACATTCCCAAGGCATCAGTCGAACTGAAGTTCGAGCATGGTTAAAAACCCAAGACACTTATAGCTTACACCGAGCAGCCCGACGACATTTTCGCCGTAACCGAGTCATCGTAGGAGGCGTAGACGCACAATGGCAGGCCGATTTGGTCGATATGAGTCGATTTGCTGCCCAAAATGATGGACATCGGTACATGTTGACCTGTATCGATATTTTATCCAAGTACGCGTGGGTGCTACCCATCCGGACCAAAACAGGAGAGAAACTGGTACGAGCGTTCCAGCAGATTTTCAAGACGGGACGCAAACCCCTCTATTTGCAAACGGATGAAGGCACAGAATTTCTCAACCGCCACTTTCAAGCCTTTCTTAAGAAACAGAAGGTGTTTTTCTTCCATACGTACAACGAGACCAAAGCCTCTGTGGTGGAACGATTCAATCGAACCTTCAAAGGACGGATTTACAAGTATTTTACCGCCAAAAACACCCGACGGTACATCGATGTGCTACCTCAACTGGTCCAAGGGTACAATCGAGCCTATCATCGCAGTATCCAGCGGGCTCCCGTCGATGTGACGGAACGCAACGAACATCAAGTGCGACGTACGCTGTACTCGATAGAACCAAGTCCACTCACGTCACCCCGTTACAAACGCGGGGATGTGGTACGGATCAGTAAAGTCAACGGGCAATATGAGAAAAGTTACTTGCCCAACTGGAGTGACGAGCACTTTGTCATCGTTCGCCATAACCCTCGAAACCCACACGTCTATCAACTGGAAGATCTACAAGGAGAAACACTGCAAGGCACGTTTTACGAGGCAGAATTACAATCGGTGGTGAAAACACGGAAAGACTACTACATTACAAGATTTTGAAAACGGAACGTCGACGTGGCATCCCCTATCATTTCGTCAAATGGCAAGGTTGGCCCAGTTCGTTTAATTCCTGGGTCTCAGCCCGTGACATGAAACGGCTATAAATTCTATCTCACATCGCATACAGCCTTCAGTCTAGGGTTGTACCATGGATAGCGCACATCTGCCCTTACTGCTGCGTACTCGAAAAGGACAAGTCGGTACCGTCGTGTGTCTACTAGTGCTTCTGGGTACCTTATTTGGAGGAGTCTTCTACGATTTGGCGTACCTGATATCCTGTTTCAACCTACCCTCCACTCGTCCAATTCCTGCCCCCCAACGTCAAGTGCAATCACCCAACACCACCACCACCACCATCACACCCTCTCCTACTACGCTGCGGAACATTACCAGGGGTCCACCACGTTCCACAATCCATCCCACTACGCGGTCTACTCCTACTACTCTACGGAACTTCACCTGGGGTCCACCCGTGTACCTGCCTAGTCCTACCCTCAGGAGCTCCCAACCCGCATCATCACTCACAGCACCCAGGGCAACACCACGGCAACATAGGACTTCCACCACCACCACCACCACGACGCTAACACCTAGAGTGGGTCTAGTACCACGTTTATCACGGCAACGGTACCCGCACGACTACGACCCCCGGTGGGATCCACGACAACGGTGGTGGGCCTCTGAACGCTTGGCGCAAATCACCAAATAAAACCTATGGATCCTCGGTGGCAGCACCCCTTCACGTGTCTCATCGCTGGACCGACCGTGTCGGGAAAAACACACTTCGTTCAACGGCTCATCCAACACGGGTCAGCCCTCATTTCACCACCCGTGGCTCGCATCCTGTGGTGTTATGGAGCTTAGCAGCCTGCGTACGAGGAACTGGCACGCATACCTGGACTCACCTTGGTGGAAGGATTACCCCCAGAGGATACCCCAGAAGACACGTTGGTTGTGGTAGACGATCTGATGACCGAAACGGACAGTCGGGTGACGCGTCTCTTTACGAAAGGGAGCCATCATCGTCGGTTGAGCGTCATCTACATCGTCCAGAATCTCTTCAGTAAGAACAAATAGCACAGGAACATCAGTTTGAATGCTCAGTATGTGGTCTTGTTCAAAAACCCCAGAGACGCATCACAAATTATGCACCTGGCGAAACAAATGTACCCTAAAAACACGGCCTTTGTGCGGGAAGCCTTTGAAGATGCCACCCAAGGGGCCCACGAGTATCTACTCATCGACTTGAAACAAGGAACACCCTCGGCACTTCGATTGCGAACCCACATATTTCCCGGAGAGTTCCAGACGGTGTACACGCCCAAATAAAAGAAGAAGACACAACCCCTCTAGCATTCACTTCCTCATCATTTCTGCACGGATACGGAAGCACGCGCCGGCCCTCCGCGTATTACGCAGCGCGCCACCGGAGGTGGGCCGGGCCCTGGTGCGCGGCGCGGACGCGGAATTGGTACGGTGTTTGTGTGAAGTCGCTCATAATGTGTTAAAAGGAATGTTCCTCTCAGTCCCCTGCAGAAAGGGAAATTGCAACGGCATAAGACGGGTCTCCGAACGCTGGTGAAGAAGACGGGCAGTTTAAAGAAAAAGAAACAGGGAGGTGGATTTCTCGGGGCACTCCTCGCACCCTTAGCCGCTTCCGTGCTGGGACCGTTAGTAGGATCCATCTTGGGTGGAGCACGCTAACGTCATGCAACATACGAAAAATATGATGCTGGTCGAACCTCGACTGTTACAGAGTTTGCAATCACCCTATCCCGTGCCTGCCACGGTGCAACAACTCCAGTCTCTCGACGAAGAGATGAATAGTATACTCCAACGTCGACTACCCGATCACGAGAAAATTCAACTCTACCATCAGACGCTGAACCGGTACAAGACGTTTATGGATCAATATAGGGGTAGTACACCACCAGCACCACTACCAGCAGCGCCAGCACCCACACCGACATCATCACCTCAGCTGGAAGATGAAGTGTTGGCCAGTGTCCCTAAGGCATTCAAGACCAAGGCTCGTTTATTGTTGGACCGGGTGAAACAGAATCCCGATATGGGTTGGAGCGATCAGGGGGAACTGCTTATTCGATTACAAGCGTCTAGTCCGTCATTCATAATCCAGCCGTCGTCCATTAGAGAATATCCGCGTCCATAATCCAAAGACCTATTCCATTTCCATATAACAGTATTAGCACCAAATTCAAAAAGACAAAAGTATACATAAACATAGGCTTGTTTCCTGCAAGAGAGAAGCGGTCAACAGTTTTCAATGATGCCGGCAAGACATCATGATGTTCCAAAATATCAAATCCGTATCGCTGATCAGTATTCTTAATCCATAATATTCGTTATAGAGTCGTCATCTAAAAATGATGTACCTCAGTCACGCTTTGATTGTGACTGTTCATATGAGTACCATGAGGATCTTGAAGTACATGGGCTCATACGGCCCCTAGCCCCGGGGTGGTGCCGGGGTGGTGCCGGGGTCTCATATCACCGATTTGATCAACGATACGGTGCGCTCTCGCAAACGCTCTAATCCACCGGGCTGGGAAGCCTTTGATCAGGGGTTGAAAGACACACACACCCCTCAAGAATTGGTGGGGAATCCTAACCGTTGGGCCTTTATGCAGCGGACCCAGCAATCGCCGAGTAGACCACCACCACCACCACCACCACCACCACCACCCTCTTCTTGGGAACCAGAGTCACCCCACAAAACACCACAACGACGGGCACCTACTTTTTCACCCCTTTTACCACGCCACCCCCTGCAACCACCAAGATCTAAGTCACCGCGACGATGACGACGCCGAGGTCATCCGCCCAAGGCCTGGGAGCACTATTAAAGCCAGGTGCAGAAGCAAGAAAGCTCAGTCGTCATGTTTTACCTCACGTTGCCCAGTAACAGTTCGCTCGATGTGTTTCCTGACAACACCTTGGCCAAGTACGTGACCCAATTACCGCAACCGTTGCATTTACCTGGACGATGGGAATGTGGACTGGTGGATATTCAATACCCTTACTCGTGGTACAACGTGCGAGGCAAGGAAGTATGGTACGAGGTGACCTACGAAGGCAAAGTAAACCGACTGACTCTCCCCGAAGGCCAATACGATACCCCCAAGGCGTTCATAGAGGGTCTGACCACATTGTTGAATTATAAGTCTCTACGGGTGGTGACGAATAGTTCAAGACCCGTCAAAGCCTATCCCTTCAAGAATCACGTGATCTTCGATTACAACGCACACAACGACAAGGCCTGTATCCTGCTCAGCCCCAACGTGGGTGTGGAACTCAGTCCTAGGCTACAGCAAATGTTAGGTCTCCCTTATGACATCTACGCGGGTCCCACCACCGACACAGGCGACGTGATGGATATGAAAGTGACAGCCATATTGTGGGCGATGTGAACACACCTCTGTTACGGGTGGTGCCCATTAGAAAGAAGTATGGCGATCAAGTCACCCAGAGTTTCAACCACATACTCTACCTGCCCGTACGACACACCGATATCAACACGATCACGGTGGATATAAGAGATGACACGGGACGCCCGGTCGCATTCGAACGAGGGAAAGTGGTGCTGACACTTCATTTCCGACAAGCACGTTCTCCTCACTTCGTATAATGTACGTGCCTTACCAGTGCCATACGGCCAGATATGCCGACTACTACAAGAAACAAACCGGAGGTAGTTTGCCCATCTTTAGCGGTGCACGCATGCAACGAGGTCACGGGTTGGGTAACATAGTGGGGAGCATCGTCAAAACGTTCTTGCCCTTGGTGACACGGGAGTAAAAGCGGTGGGTAAACAAGCGGTACGCAGTGGACTGCGCGTGGCCGGTGATGTCTTGGGAGGAACGGCACCCCGACAAGCCTTGAAACGACGGGCCCAAGAAGCAGGCAGCGTCTTGATCGCCAAAGCCCTTAAAAGACAACCACGGGCACAGCGAAGAGTCATTCGACGACCGACACACCGACGACGCACACCCCGGAAGAAGAAGGGTAAGAGAGACATCTTCGCATAATGGCATTCATTCACTCCGAATCGTGTCCGTCTACCAACAGTGAATTGGATTTGTGGACTATTCCATCCACACAGACCAGTGTCGCCGAAGGACGTTGGGTAGAACATCGGCCCCTGGCTAGCCTGACGGGCACGGGACCGCTAGAATTTACCATTGAAAACAAAGATACGGCCTACCTGGATTTAGCCCACACGTACGTGAAAGCCAAAATAGTGGACAACGACGGGACGCCCATCGCGAACGATGTGGTGGTAGGCCCGGTGAATCTTTGGCTGCACTTCTTGTTCCAACAGGTAGATATCAGTCTGAACGATAAACTCATCAGTACGTCCACCAATACGTACCCGTACCGAGCCTACATCGAGACGCTGTTGTCGTACGGAGAAGATGCAAAAAAAAACACTTGCAAGCCTCGCTGTACTACAGGGATACGCCCGGAGCCATGGATGCCGTCACCGTTGTCAATAATGGGTTCGGCCATCGCAGGCAGTTTACAACCCGTAGCACGTCCGTCGATATGATGGGACGACTGCACGCCGATCTGTTCCTGCAAGACCGCTACATGATGAACGGTGTATCCATCAAGATCAAGTTGATCCGTTCCGCACCCACTTTCGCCTTGATGGCCGATGGAGATGCCCCCAATTACAAGATCATCATAGAAGATGCAGCCCTGTTTGTCCGTACGGTGGATTTGCAACAGGGCGTGTTGGTGAGTCACATGGAAGCCTTATCGAAAAAACCAACCCTGTACCCCATCCGACGCGTACAGACCAAGGTGTTCTCTGTGCCAGCAGGTACGATGATGGCCAATCGTGAAAATTCATTTCTAGGGGATCTCCCTAAACGTCTTACCCTGGCGTGTGTGACCAACACCAGTTTCAATGGACAGTGGGATGAGAATCCGTCCCACTCTCAACATTTCAACGTCAACTTTTTGGCACTGCACGTGGCCGGCCATCAAATTCCAGCCCGTCCGTTACAACCGGATTTTGGTAACAATAACTATGTGCGGAGCTACATGAACCTGTTTACAGCCACGGGACAAAACAATCAGGACGAAGGAAATACCATCACTCGACGAGACTTTGGCCGTGGGTACACTTTGTTCGCCTTCGACCTCACCCCTACCTTGGAACACGATCATCAACTGGCCTTGCTCAAGAAAGGAAACTTACGGTTGGAACTGCGTTTCTCCGTCCCTCTACCCCATACCATTAACGTGATTTGCTACGCCGAGTTTGATAACCTCATCACCGTGGATCAGCAAAGAAACGTCCTGTGTGACTACGCCAGCTAGAGTCATGGATACAGAGCAGCTGATGGCCATACTCCAGCGAGATCCTAGGGTACCCTTTCGATGTGTGTTTCCACGCAATGTGTTTCCCACCACCCCAACCACCCCAGCAGCCTACATCCTGAATACAGACCCTGATACTCGACCCGGTGAACATTGGGTGGCTGTGTACGTGGACGCCCTGGGCCAAGGCGAATACTTTGATTCCTACGGACTTGCACCCCTGCATCCCGATTTGGTGAAGTTCATGGACGTATCTACTACAGTGTGGCGTTGGAATACTAAAAGATTACAAGGACTCTTGAGTAGTGTATGCGGACAGTACTGTGTGGTTTATCTCACTCACCGGAGTAGAGGACATTCTATGCAAACGATCATACAAATGTTTGATGATTATTCTCAAGCCAAAGACCGTGATGTACTCGTATACGACTGGACTGCCTCTCGGTGTAATGTGCATGCCCCATTTCTCTGGTTGTCTTAATTGATTCAATGTGTGTGTTCTCATTGTTTTTGTTATGCCGTTGTTGTTCTGACGTTCATTGATGTTCAATAAAAAAAAATCATGAAAAAACACAAGTTGTTTTATTCAAGTGAACAAGAATGTATAGAATATGTACAAAAGAATACAGGTGGTGTGTAAAAACTGTGAGAGCGTGGGATTCGAACCCACGCTCTGCACTTAGGACTGGCGACCCTTCTGACTTTTTTACAGTTATAGTTTTAACTCGTATCATGAAAAGTATATCAAATGTCATAGTTTCACAAGTCCAGGTAAGTGGTACTGATGCCATCGGGATGGACTTTCCGCTTGGCGTAGAAGAAGGTGAAGGCGTCTCGTTTCTGGATGTACGTCCGCATCTGGTGGTCCACGACCCGAAATCCTCTGTTAGTCCCACTTGCACTGGCCTGGCTTTGCAGCACGTTCAGGTACAAGGCTTTGTCGATGGACGGATCGCGCCGGTTCACCCCTTTGCAGCTAAACTTATTTTGGTCTCCACCGTAACAGTAATACGTCTTCGAGGAGAGAGCAATCATGGCATCGCCACTCCACTCCAACTTGAAGAGACCCGGCGTCCGCTTGTCGTACTGGTAATGGTCACGTCGAGGTAGCCACCGGCCCCGTTCCGCCTCATACTGTGCGCGTAACTCGGGTTTGATCAGGGACTCCCAATCCGCATTAGACACGGCCATATAAGCAGAGTCTGTATCCATCTCCATGAGTTGCCAGTCTGATGGATTAAGATACACACCCATGTAATCATACAAAAACTGGAGCATCCTCAGCTTGGCCACCTGGTATACCATACATCCAATCTGGAGGGGCAGGTTGTAACGGATAGTCTTTTTGGCTAAAGTGATTTCATACGTGTCGTCATCGATGACCTCGACGGATCGAAACAGGGGAGAATTCACCTTTTTGCGGGCCTGTGGGGTGGTACAGATGTTCACGTTCATGTGCTTATCTTGGTTAGTCACCGTTTTGCCATAATAGCCATTGCCCGTGAGCTTCCACGATTCACCGATGATGGCCTTACTCGGATCTTGATCACCTTGACGACGGGCAGACGTCACGATGTCGGCATTCCCCGCAAAACAGGCGTTGGGTACGTACTGTAAGACTTGGTACACGCGCGTGACTTCCAGGCCGTGGCTGATGTACCACTGTAGCAGAGGGGTACCCAGCAAGATTTTCTCTGCCCACATGCTTCCGATCAACATCCGTTGAGGTCGAGGCAAACACTCGTGTTGCTCAGCATAGGCACCCATGGTGTCTCCAATGTCATCCCGACCCACCAGTGTGTTCTTCAAAATAGGTGGGCACTGGGCGAAGAGTAGCTTGAGAGTGTCGGGAACATGCAGATCGCATTCCACAAACCCGTAGAGGTCTCCGGAACGAATGGCGTCGAACATCTGTGGCAGAGTCAGGAGTCGCCGATGACTGAGAGGGTACTCGCGCGCTTTAAGGAAGCGGCGTAAATGTGGGAGGGCCTGGCACATGGTGTGAAATTCACACTCCCACATTTCGATGAGGTGGTATCCCCTCTCTTTGATGTAATCGCCGTTCTCCTGGACTTCTTCCCGTAATTCTTCCGCCGATTTCCCACGTCGTTGGTTGAAGCGTCCAGCGCTGAAATGACATTCGTGGCCGTGCCAATAGCATCCATAAAACTGGAATACGGTCGGTGTTCTACCCACAAGGGCAACCCCATCGACGGGGAGTCGACGATCTCCTATGCGCTTCTCTGTGGTGTTGGTCTGATGGCGTATAGAAATTCCCCGTCGATAGGCTTCCCAGTCCAACCACTGGTCAGCCATATGCTTGTACGGTGTACGTTCAGGTCGGAAATGCTGGGCTTCCACCAACCAGCGTGTATAATGCCCACTGGGCATAGGTTGGGCAAGAGACCACAGATACAGGGCATTGGCGTCAAATCCGATGATTTTGGCACAGGGTTTCCCACCGGGAAGGGCGAAAAATAAGACTGGGCCCGCCGACGATATTCCGCTTTAAACAATCATACATGTCCGCATCTTTTTGTTGTATGAGTGAAAAGTACGTGGAACAATCTTGAAAAAGATAGCGAAGCGCCAGACCCGGTAAACTCAAGCACTCTTTGAATATGTCGACGTGCATCTCACGACGAAAGAGTTGAACCATTTTCTCGGCCGCTTCGAGGAAAGGAACCACGTCTAAGTTGTTATAATACACCAGGAAATCTCGCATGGTCTGCATATGTTGATCGTTCCATACTTGCTGTAGTTCCCGATACGTGTCTTCCAAACATTCCACTTGCTTCAAATCGTCAAAGAACGCGTCCCGGGGTGGTAACTGTGTTTCCTCCAAGCGGTCGAGCGTTGACATATAGGTGTATGGGAACCTCCCTTTGGTTTGTGCACAGTCATAGGCCTTCACCCACTGATCATAGCTGTAATTGGGAGCTAAGTAGTTGCGTACATCCAGGAAATGGATTGACGTGGCAGTGAGGGCCATATGATTATTAATCTTCTTGATGACGGACTTGATGGTATCGGACTGGGCCAAGTAAGGGTAGAGAAATTCCTTCATCATGTTAAGATCGTATCGCCCCGAACTGAAGCCGAGCACAGGTAACTGGCCTAGGTATTGTAGGAACCGTAACTTCAATTTCTCCGCATACGGTTTAGGTAAGGGTACAGCCTGCGACTGCATGGGTTCCGGCTCCGACTCCGACTCGTCGCTGAACGATACACCGGGTATAGGAATCCGGTCGTCCAGTTGGTCCAGTACGTCCTGGAACTTGGACACCAACAATTCCGTACTGGCCGCACTGACTTCCTCTAAATAACCCATCATGCGGGTAATCAACTCATGGGAGTCCCCCGACGACACGAAACAGACAGGTGCAGCGTCATAGCCAGGTACGTTGGTGGAAATACTGACATGGCGCTGCGTCCACTGCGTTTTCGCTGAGAACATGTCCATGGGCTCCAACAGGGCCTCGAAATCGTAACCCGCCCGGTAGGGAAAATAACGGTTCTCTTCCGGTATGACAAGACCCTCATCGGCCAGCTCCTGGAAAATGGTAGGCGTATTATGGTACACCCCACCAGAAAATTTGCGCTTCACAGTGTTATCACAAATCTTTTCGTGTCGATGTAGGTGGTCAGAGTGAAACACCCGATGGCATTGGGCACAACTGTAGGACTGGGCGTACAGGCTCATATCGTTGATGAGGGAAAAATGACTCACCCCGCCGTCGTCGAAGACATTGACTTTCATCGTAGAAGCATACCGTTCTGTTGAGCGATGAATCAATTCAGCCACAAATATGTCATCCTAGCATCGTAATCGGTATACAAAGATATTGATGCTGAACAGAGTTTCCACGACATCCAAATACTTAAAGGGGACTCCCCGGAACTCCCGCTCATCCAGGTCTTGCTCCTGTAAATACTGTCTCCAATAGTCATTGGCCACTTTGTCACAATTCTGGAGATTACACTCGTCCACATGCACGGCCAAACACCGAAACAGACATTTCCGGTCTTTGTAGGCACCATGTTTGCCTCCCGTTAACGCATACAGTCCTCTTCGATGAAGCAGCCAAGGTGGAAGAATGACAGGAGCACCGATAGGATGATCTCTCATTTTGGTGACGAAAAATGTGACGTTCGTCACCATTTCCACAAGCCATTTGGTGTTGGGCCGTTGCAACCGGGCTCATTCCAATGGATCCAACGTAGTCAGTTGGTCGATGAGTGGCTCCAGAGAAATTGCATCCGTGACCGTGAAGGGTTGATCAAACACATAGGTATTATTGCTGGGATAAAAATACCGCAACTGGTCCGTCTCTTTGTGCCGTAAGATGTAGCCGAATGTCATATTCAACTTGAATGTTGTGACCTGGTCTGTAAAAATGTTCTCGGCATAGGTAGAAAGATACGTGAGGTCCTGCAGTCGAAAGTTATACAAGTCCAATAGACGACGGTGACGGTGAAAACAATGGCGTATGGTGGTCCAGTGACGTCGATAAATCTCACTCACACGTTCGTCTTCGGGCAAGACTTCAGCCGGAGGCGCTGCTGGATCCCCTAGAAAATCTTCTCCACGTCTCATGCTGCAGTGAGGCTCAGGCAAGTAGCTCCTGTCGTCAGAGTGGTTCAGGCTGGTCAGGTAGGCTGGTCAGGCAGGCTGGTCAGGTAGCTTCGTTCGGCAGGCCAATGATTGCAGCAATTCCCTCAAAATTTCCACTTTTATACGATTTGTCGTGACATTTGGGTCTTTTCGGTGACCTCCGTGTGTCTTCGGTCACCTCCGTGTCTTTTCGGTCACCTCCGTGACTCTTCGGTGATGACATTCGGGTCTTTTCGGTGATCTCCGTGAGTCTTCGGTCACCTCCGTGTCTTTTCGGTCACATCCGTGACTCTTCGGTGACTTCTTCGGGCACCTCCGTGTCTCTTCGGTGATCTCCGTGACATCTTCGGTGACCTCCGTGTCTCTTCGGACACCTCCGTCACATCTTTCGGTCACCTCCGTGACATCTTCACGGACCTCACCGAAAAAACACGGACCTCACCGAAGAGACACGGACCTGACCGAAGAGACACGGAGGTGAACGATATTGTGGAAAAAACCCACAGACAAGTCAGTACATCTCCTATCATGTTCCCACGGACCTCACCGAAAAGACACGGACCTGACCGAAGAGACACGGAGGTGAACGACATTCCGGGAAAAACCCCACAGACAGGTCAATACATGCTCCCACGGACCTCACCGAAAAGACACGGAGGTGAACGACATTGTGGAAAAAACCCACAGACAGGTCAGTACATATCCTATCATGTTCACAGGTCACGCGCCATCCACCCAGACCGGAAGTGACATCATACGGCATGGTCACAGGTCACGCTCCATTCACCCAGACCGGAAGTGACGTCATACGGGACTGGTGGCGCCCCCTGGCGGAAAAAGGGGAACCAAGAGTTACCTCCCTGGAAAAGGGGGTCCTTCCCGCCCTTTCCCTACTACTCAGCTCCATTTCCAGCCCAATGGCAAGTGGAAAACCCCATGGTTTAATCCCAAGTCTCTTGATTTTGTGACGTCACTTCCGGTTGACCATATTTAATTTAAGCCCCATGCAGTCATTTCCGGTTTACCTTTGTCTCTTTGGGTGATTTAACGTCGTGCCTACATGCGGCACGACGTTAAATCTCGTGTTCCGGCATTCGTGTGCCGGAACAAGAGAGTATCCACAGTTCCTATTATGCTTGACACTGATTAGCCCAGCCAGTACAGCACCCGGTCACCCATTCAAGTATTGACCGTGGGTGCAGTAGACCCCTCGTTACTGGAAATAGCTCCTTGGTGTAGCCCTTCCGTCTTTCATAGTTGCCAAAGCCCCCAGAAAACCCCTATAAAAGTATATAGTTTCTTAACCCTATTTGGCCTGGGCTTTTTGGGGACCTGTCCAGGCCTGGGGAGGGGCCATTTGCCCCCCTCCCCCCCCCCCCGCTCCTTCTAATTATTTTTCTTACCCCTTGATCTAGGGGGCTGAAACTTACCACGCTACACCCTTGGGTCAAGCTCTTCCAGAAAATGTGAAAAAAATCCAAGATGGCTGCTTCGATGATGTCACAGTGACGTCATTTTCAAAAACGGCATTTTTAGTCTATTTTTTGGTCAGATTTTTTCGAATTTTTCATTTTTGCAATTTCTCCGTAAAACTGCATTATACATTAGTAAATATTAATGTGATGTGACATAAAATAGATTTTGCCCACTTTCCATTGCGGAAAAGCAGATAAAAATGACGAAAACATCATTTTTCTGGTACCCCAGGTGAGTATCAGCTCTCAATTTTTTGTTGTTCCGAAGATAGCACAGGAAGTTTGGTAGGGGGGGGGACATTTCCCCCCCCCCCCCACCCCAGGCCTGGTAGAGTTAATGGGAATGCTCATACCATTCATTCAACATACAAGTCAGTTATGTTAATTTAAACCGGGACCGATTTTCTTCTCCCGGTATGTACTAAATATTTTCCCAAAATCTTTCGAAATGACCCGAAATAAAAAAAAAAGCTATTCGAAATATGGGATGGACCATGCGAATTTTTGTCGCGTATTCCACATGTAACATAACTCTATTTTTAAAGATCTTAAAAACGTACGAAACTGAGGGTGACGAAGGTTGACTTCGCGGCCCGTCTATCCCTATAACTCAAACCAGCCGCCCATCCGCATATGTCATTTTGAAGGAATGGTAGTACCCAGAAGCTTGGTACTATAAATACTGGTTACCAAAAAGGAAAGGATAATTATCATGTGGTCAGACCCGGACGCTCTGCTGTATCAAAATTTAGGGACCAATAATCTGAAACTATGGACGACTTCCTTTCTGACGTCACTTTAATGGAACTATGCCGCTCGGACTAGCGAGCGAGAACATTGGAATCGATCCCATAACACGGACTTTACAGTACAAAAATATCACAGACGGGTATGAACAATCCTACCTTTAAATACGTCCAGTTCATGTTATGTGACTCCCGGTGCCTTCCATGTTTGACTCCCCATTCATGTCCAGTATCCTATCTTTGCATACTTCAGTCGATCCTTCCTTTACTGTTCCCAGTTAATGTTAATTTGTTTCCACAGTATCAAAATGGGTAATGGCTACTAGTAGCCTAGACTAGTTTGTAGGACCTGCATGGGTGTTGAATTATTCTACTTTCGGGGACAGCTATGAGAAAAACTCTTTTATGCTTCAATGACTATACGACGCCTGGTGTCTCCGAGAGCATCTCGACTCCGGGGGTTGGTTCGAATCCGAACTGTCAAATTAACCTGGTGGCTGTTGTTGTTGTCGTGGCTGTGTGTCTCTCCACACACCAACCCATGTGCATTCCAATTCCTTCATATCAACGTGTAATCTTGATGTATCTGGAAATGCGGTATGGGGAAATCGGACAGCTGCCGCTGCACTGTATACACTATTCTAGCCCTGTAGACAGTTATCTAGCTTTGGTAAACCTATCTTTGAAAGCCATTATTATCTGGTTTCTTCAGTCATCTGACTTTGGTAAAGCCAGTTAGGAAAGCCGTCCGCTGTGTTATCTGTCTTCCTCAGTCAACTAGCTTTGGTAAAGCCAGCTCGGAGAGCCGTCCGCTTTATTGTCAGTGGTAGAAGGTCTGATAAATAGTTCGCGTAGGTGGTTCTCGAAAATGTTTTATTTCAGTGTGTGAGTTCAGCGGAGGCCAGTAGTATAGTAAGCGTCAATTGAGGTACTTTGACCCCAGAAATTTGGTGGTGGTGGATGGTGGGTTTAAGGTGGCGGCTGTGGTGGGTGGTGGTGGATGGTGGGTTTAAGATGGCGGCCGTGGTGGGTGGTGGTGGATGGTGGGTTTAAGATGGCGGCTGTGGTGGGTGGTGGTGGTGGATGGTGGGTTTAAGATGGCGGCTGTGGTGGGTGGTGGTGGATGGTGGGTTTAAGATGGCGGCATCGAGTGAGAGATCAAGGCATGTCTAGACTTGTTCTGGGTTGTACAGTTCTGCCATGCGGAGGATGGGTACTAGTATTTCGCTGACGTCCTAGTAATAAACATAATCTATAGGTGTTGTACCATGTTAATAGGATCAGTCTAGCATCTGTACCACCCTAGGGTCGAGTGTTTATTGTCCCGTGTATCTCCGCAAGAAAACAACAAACAAAATGGCGGCTCCAGGATGGTGTGGGGATGCCCTTTCCATATCACGGCGTCGACCGTAGCGCCATCTGCGCACATTGACGCAAGGGAGACAACTCGTGTAGCCTAAGGGTATGAAAATAGCCGTGTTGGAGCTAGGGGAGTTACTAATGGTCCAATGGGGTCGAGTGAGGTATCAATGTGAAGCTTAGGTGAAGGGGCATCTGATGGGGTGGGTGTGGGATTGAACTAACGTCATTCTGCGCATGCGCGGTGGCCCAAGAGTATGGAAATAGCCGTGTTGGAGCTAGGGGAGTCCCTCATGGTCCAATAGGATCGAGTGAGGTATCAAAGTGAAGCCTAGGTGAGGGGGCATCTGACTGGACTAGTGGGGTTGACATAGCGGCATTCTGCGCATGCGCGGTGGCCCAAGGGTATGAAAATAGCCGTGTTGGGAGCTAGGGGAGCTACTCATGGACCGATGGGGTCGAGTGAGGTATCCAAGTGAAGCTTATGTGAAGGGGCTTCTAATGGGCTGGGTGTGGGTTGAAATAGTGGCATTCTGCGCATGCGCGGTGGCCCAAGGGTATGGAAATAGACGTGTTGAGAGCTAGGGGAGTCCCTAATGGGCCGATGGAGTTGAGTGAGGTATCAAAGTGAAGCATTCGTGAAGGGGCATCTGATGGGTTGGGTGTGCGAAGCTTTCGTCCAATCAGAAGCGAGTATTTCAAATCCGCCACGGAGCTCACGTCCAATCAGAAGCGAGTATTTTGACCCGGTGCATTATGGGGCATATCCAAGATGGCGGCACGTATGTTCAAGATGGCGGCACATCCGGTGCCGAAAACTGGCCATTTTTGTCGGGATGTGGTCACCTAGTGTCGAAAACTGGACCCTGTATGGGACCTCCGTGTCTCTTCGGTGATCTCCGTGACATCTTCGGTGACCTCCGTGTCTCTTCGGACACCTCCGTCATATTTTTCGGTCACCTCCGTGACATCTTCACGGACCTCACCGAAAAAACACGGACCTCACCGAAGAGACACGGACCTGACCGAAGAGACACGGAGGTGAACGATATTGTGGAAAAAACCCACAGACAAGTCAGTACATCTCCTATCATGTTCCCACGGACCTCACCGAAAAGACACGGACCTGACCGAAGAGACACGGAGGTGAACGACATTGCGGGAAAAACCCCACAGACAGGTCAGTACATGCTCCCACGGACCTCACCGAAAAGACACGGAGGTGAACGACATTGTGGAAAAAACCCACAGACAGGTCAGTACATATCCTATCATGTTCACAGGTCACGCGCCATCCACCCAGACCGGAAGTGACATCATACGGCATGGTCACAGGTCACGCTCCATTCACCCAGACCGGAAGTGACGTCATACGGGACTGGTGGCGCCCCCTGGAGGAAAAAGGGGAACCAAGAGTTACCTCCCTGGAAAAGGGGGTCCTTCCCGCCCTTTCCCTACTACTCAGCTCCATTTCCAGCCCAATGGCAAGTGGAAAACCCCATGGTTTAATCCCAAGTCTCTTGATTTTGTGACGTCACTTCCGGTTGACCTTATTTAATTTAAGCCCCATGCAGTCATTTCCGGTTTACCTTTGTCTCTTTGGGTGATTTAACGTCGTGCCTACATGCGGCACGACGTTAAATCTCGTGTTCCGGCATTCATGTGCCGGAACAAGAGAGTATCCACAGTTCCTATTATGCTTGACACTGATTAGCCCAGCCAGTACAGCACCCGGTCACCCATTCAAGTATTGACCGTGGGTGCAGTAGACCCCTCGTTACTGGAAATAGCTCCTTGCTGTAGCCCTTCCGTCTTTCGTAGTTGCCAAAGCCCCCAGAAAACCCCTATAAAAGTATATAGTTTCTTAACCCTATTTGGCCTGGGCTTTTTTGGGACCTGTCCAGGCCTGGGGAGGGGCCATTTGCCCCCCTCCCCCCCCCCGCTCCTTCTAATTATTTTTCTTACCCCTTGATCTAGGGGGCTGAAACTTACCACGCTACACCCTTGGGTCAAGCTCTTCCAGAAAATGTGAAAAAAATCCAAGATGGCTGCTTCGATGATGTCACAGTGACGTCATTTTCAAAAACGGCATTTTTAGTCTATTTTTTGGTCAGATTTTTTCGAATTTTTCATTTTTGCAATTTCTCCGTAAAACTGCATTATACATTAGTAAATATTAATGTGATGTGACATAAAATAGATTTTGCCCACTTTCCATTGCGGAAAAACAGATAAAAATGACGAAAACATCATTTTTCTGGTACCCCAGGTGAGTATCAGCTCTCAATTTTTTGTTGTTCCGAAGATAGCACAGGAAGTTTGGTAGGGGGGGGGACATTTCCCCCCCCCCCCCACCCCAGGCCTGGTAGAGTTAATGGGAATGCTCATACCATTCATTCAACATACAAGTCAGTTATGTTAATTTAAACCGGGACCGATTTTCTTCTCCCGGTATGTACTAAATATTTTCCCAAAATCTTTCGAAATGACCCGAAATAAAAAAAAAAGCTATTCGAAATATGGGATGGACCATGCGAATTTTTGTCGCGTATTCCACATGTAACATAACTCTATTTTTAAAGATCTTAAAAACGTACGAAACTGAGGGTGACGAAGGTTGACTCAAACCAGCCGCCCATTCGCATATGTCATTTTGAAGGAATGGTAGTACCCAGAAGCTTGGTACTATAAATACTGGTTACCAAAAAGGGAAGGATAATTATCATGTGGTCAGACCCGGACGCTCTGCTGTATCAAAATTTAGGGACCAATAATCTGAAACTATGGACGACTTCCTTTCTGACGTCACTTTAATGGAACTATGCCGCTCGGACTAGCGAGCGAGAACATTGGAATCGATCCCATAACATGGACTTTACAATACAAAAATATCACAGACGGGTATGAACAATCCTACCTTTAAATACGTCCAGTTCATGTTATGTGACTCCCGGTGCCTTCCATGTTTGACTCCCCATTCATGTCCAGTATCCTATCTTTGCATACTTCAGTCGATCCTTCCTTTACTGTTCCCAGTTAATGTTAATTTGTTTCCACAGTATCAAAATGGGTAATGGCTACTAGTAGCCTAGACTAGTTTGTAGGACCTGCATGGGTGTTGAATTATTCTACTTTCGGGGACAGCTATGAGAAAAACTCTTTTATGCTTCAATGACTATACGACGCCTGGTGTCTCCGAGAGCATCTCGACTCCGGGGGTTGGTTCGAATCCGAACTGTCAAATTAACCTGGTGGCTGTTGTTGTTGTCGTGGCTGTGTGTCTCTCCACACACCAACCCATGTGCATTCCAATTCCTTCATATCAACGTGTAATCTTGATGTATCTGGAAATGCGGTTTGGGGAAAGCGGACAGCTGCCGCTGCACTGTATACACTATTCTAGCCCTGTAGACAGTTATCTAGCTTTGGTAAACCTATCTTTGAAAGCCATTATTATCTGGTTTCTTCAGTCATCTGACTTTGGTAAAGCCAGTTAGGAAAGCCGTCCGCTGTGTTATCTGTCTTCCTCAGTCAACTAGCTTTGGTAAAGCCAGCTCGGAAAGCCGTCCGCTTTATTGTCAGTGGTAGAAGGTCTGATAAATAGTTCGCGTAGGTGGTTCTCGAAAATGTTTTATTTCAGTGTGTGAGTTCAGCGGAGGCCAGTAGTATAGTAAGCGTCAATTGAGGTACTTTGACCTCAGAAATTTGGTGGTGGTGGATGGTGGGTTTAAGATGGCGGCTGTGGTGGGTGGTGGTGGATGGTGGGTTTAAGATGGCGGCTGTGGTGGGTGGTGGTGGATGGTGGGTTTAAGATGGCGGCTGTGGTGGGTGGTGGTGGATGGTGGGTTTAAGATGGCGGCATCGAGTGAGAGATCAAGGCATGTCTAGACTTGTTCTGGATTGTACAGTTCTGCCATGCGGAGGATGGGTACTAGTATTTCGCTGACGTCCTAGTAATAAACATAATCTATAGGTGTTGTACCATGTTAATAGGATCAGTCTAGCATCTGTACCACCCTAGGGTCGAGTGTTTATTGTCCCGTGTATCTCCGCAAGAAAACAACAAACAAAATGGCGGCTCCAGGATGGTGTGGGGATGCCCTTTCCATATCACGGCGTCGACCGTAGCGCCATCTGCACACATTGACGCAAGGGAGACAACTCGTGTAGCCTAAGGGTATGAAAATAGCCGTGTTGGAGCTAGGGGAGTTACTAATGGTCCAATGGGGTCGAGTGAGGTATCAATGTGAAGCTTAGGTGAAGGGGCATCTGATGGGTTGGGTGTGTGATTGAACTAGCGTCATTCTGCGCATGCGCGGCGGCCCAAGGGTATGGAAATAGCCGTGTTGGAGCTAGGGGAGTCCCTCATGGTCCAATAGGATCGAGTGAGGTATCAAAGTGAAGCCTATGTGAGGGGGCATCTGACTGGACTAGTGGGGTTGACATAGCGGCATTCTGCGCATGCGCGGTGGCCCAAGGGTATGAAAATAGCCGTGTTGGGAGCTAGGGGAGCTACTCATGGACCGATGGGGTCGAGTGAGGTATCCAAGTGAAGGGGCATCTAATGGGCTGGGTGTGGGTTGAAATAGTGGCATTCTGCGCATGCGCGGTGGCCCAAGGGTATGGAAATAGACGTGTTGAGAGCTAGGGGAGTCCCTAATGGGCCGATGGAGTTGAGTGAGGTATCAAAGTGAAGCATTCGTGAAGGGGCATCTGATGGGTTGGGTGTGGGAAGCTTTCGTCCAATCAGAAGCGAGTATTTCAAATCCGCCACGGAGCTCTCGTCCAATCAGAAGCGAGTATTTTGACCCGGTGCATTATGGGGCATATCCAAGATGGCGGCACGTATGTTCAAGATGGCGGCACATCCGGAGCCGAAAACTGGCCATTTTTGTCGGGATGTGGTCACCTAGTGTCGAAAACTGGACCCTGTATGGATCCCGCTAGACGTGTTGGAGCTAGGGAGCCCCTAATGGTCCAATGGGGTCGAGTGAGGTATCCAAGTGAAGCATTCGTGAAGGGGCATCTGATGGGCTGGGTGTGGGGTTGAACTATCGGGATTCTGCGCATGCGCAGTCTGGCCGTAGTATAGAAATAGACGTGTTGGGGTGGTGGTGGGCCCCTAGTGGGTCGATGGGATCGAGTGAGGTATCCATGTGAAGCCTAGGTGAGGGAGTTACACTAGGGTGTCGTTTCCATTCTGCTGCGCAGGTCACGTGGTGGGGTTGTGACGTCACTACCGGGTTTTTCACTAAAACTACTTCCAAACCCAGAAGAGTTCCAACGTTCAACCCTCCGGGGTGTATTGCCGCCTCGCCCCGCCCCGCAGCGCGCTCGCGAGTTCTCCGGAAGTGCGCGCGTCATCCCCGGCAGTGCGCGCGCGCGCGCGCGGGTCAAAAGGTCAAAGGGTCACCTCCAGGTCAAACGGTCCAATGTCCAATGAGACAATGTTGCGGCATCGCTATAGTCAGAGCTCGAGCTCAAAAACGGGGATTGTAAATGAACCTGGGAAAGATGGGCAGGTCCATTTGGACCAATCAGCGGTCGAGAAAAAAGAGCCAATCAGCGGTCGACAAAAAGAACCAATCAGCGGTCGAACAATCAGCCAATCGAATTGGGGTACTCACGGTGTGCTTTCGCTGACGTCCGCGCCTACATCTGGGTTCTTGTACACCCGGGTAATGTTTTCTGGACATGGATGGGTTACCTTTGGCTCCATTCTAGGCCACTGATTGGCTAATACGGTGTTCAAAGCCACTTTCATGCATTATGCTCATAGAACTTATAGTCATAATCTATACGTGTTGGACGAGTCTCTTCACTCACCGTATACACGTACCTCAATGAAATGCCCGCTCCAAACCTAGACCAAAAACACGTACTTGGTCTGTAGGCTGATTTCATTGGCTCTCTATTTTTACTATAGTGCTCTTGCATTCTAACCTTGATGGGTTACCTAGAACTTATAGTCATCAACACAATCTATACGTGTTGGACGAGTCTTCACTCACCGTATACACGCACCTCAATGAAATGCCCGCTCCAAACCTAGACCAAAAACACGTACTTGGTCTGTGGGCTGATTTCATTGGCTCTCTATTTTTACTATAGTGCTCTTGCATTCTAAACTTGATGGGTTACATTTTGGCCCCATCCTACACCACTGATTTCAGTTTGACTGAATCTCCACATTGGGCATTGATGCATTAGGAATAAAACACACAAGACAGGGGTTTTTGGTGAGATCTCATTT
Source organism: Hanleya hanleyi (assembly GCA_036873755.1). NCBI lineage: Eukaryota > Metazoa > Mollusca > Polyplacophora > Lepidopleurida > Hanleyidae > Hanleya > Hanleya hanleyi. Next base: position 2,758 of record JAVTVY010031611.1, on the reverse strand, counting down.
TTTTTTATTCAGTGAACAACAACAACGTGAGAACAACCACGTGAAAACTGAAGCCCAGAACAAGGGGCTTGTAATTAATTGAAGCCCAGAACAAGGGGCTTGTACATTGAAGCCCAGAACAAGGGGCTTGTAAACTTAAGCCCAGAACAAGAGGCTTGTAATTAACTTAAGCCCAGAACGGGGCTTGTACATTGAAATGATGGGCGGCCCAGTCATAGACGAGTACATCGCGGTCCTCGGCCTTGGGGTGCTCGTCAAACATCTGTACGATGGTAGATAAGGGTCTTCCCCGGCATCGATGGTACAGGTAAAACAAGCAATATTGTCCGCACACGCCACTGGTCAGGCTTTGCAACGTTTCACTGTTCCAACACCACGTCTCTGTGCCTTGATCCATGAAGTCTGTTAAATCGGGATGGAGGGGTGGCAGGCCGTACGGGTCAAAAGTATTCGCCCTGCTGTTCTGTCAAGTACACGGCCACCCAGTGTTCACCGGATCGATCCATCGGGTCCGTGTTGAGAACGTAAGCAGCAGGATACATACGGTCTAATGGAAACACATCTCAGGCGAACACCCCTTGAAAGACCATACGTGTCTCTGGGTCATTCTCCAGCACGGTGGTTATCTGGTCTGTATCCATGTTAGGTGGAGAAGTCACACAGGACGTTGCGCGCCTTGTCCATTTGAATGATGTTGTCAAACTCGGCGTAGCAGATCACATTGACGGTGGTCGCCAGGGCTCGTGCAAAGTGGATTTCCAACCGTAAGTTGCCTTGCTTGGCCAGGGCCAGCTGATGGTCGTTCTCTAAGGTGGGGGTCAGATCGAAACAGAACAACGTGTACCCGTTCGCGTAGTCCTCCCGACTGATCATATTCCCTTCGTCCTGGTTTATTTGACCGGTGGCTGTAAACAGGCTCTGATAGGCTCGAATGAAATTCCTCCGCCCAAGTTCGGTGTTAAGGCCGTGGCTGGCACCTGTTGTCCATCCACATGCAGGGCTACAAAATTGATGCCGAAATGTTGAAAGTCAAACGGGTTCTCTGGGTAGGCTCCGCTGAAACTGGTATTTTCCACACAGGCCAGGATCAATCGCTTGGGTAGTTCCCCCAGGAACAGGTTTTCTTTGTTGGCGCCCATATTTCCAGCAGGCACAGAGAACACTTTGGTTTGTACACGTAGGATAGGGTACTGGGCTGGTTATGTTTGCAAGGCTTTCATGTGTCCCAATTGAACGGCTGGATTCGGTTTCACTTTTCGGACATACAGGACTGCGTCTTGGATGACAATCTTATAGTCCGCTGCATGCCCCTCTACGTTAGTGGTCATCAAGGCGAAGGTCGGAGGCGCCCGTATCAGTCGGATTTTGATGGGGATCTTGTTCAAGAGGTACCGGTCTTGCATGAGCATGTCTGCGTGCAGTCGACCCATCATATCCATCGAGGCACTGTTCGCAGTGAAAGCCTTCCGTTTGTTATATCCCCCATTGTCCACCGTGTCCATGTGCTCGGGCGTGTCCTTGTAGAATAAAGCGGTTGTCAGCCTCTCGGCCATACGACAACAGTGTCTCGATGTAGGCTCGATAGGGGTACGTGTTGGTGGAGTCACTGATGAGTTTGTCGCTGAGAAAAATATCCCCCTGCTGAAACATCGAGTGCAGCCAGAGATTCGTCGGGCCCACCGTTGCTTGGTCAGCGATTCTGGTGCCAGCTCCATTGACCACCTTGGCTTTCACATACAAGTATGTATGGGCTAAATCCACATAGGCCGTATCCGCATTACTGATGGTGAACACGATGGGCCCGGTTTCGTTGATGCTGGAGAGCGGGAGATGCTCCACCCATAATCCTTGTTCGACACTGGTCTGTGTGGGCGGCACGGTCCACAAATCAAATTCCCTGTTGGTGGAGGGGCAGGACTCGGCGTGGATCAAGGACATGTTTTAAGAAAAGATATCCTTTGTCTTCTTCGATGTGCGTCGTCGCTGGGTCGGTCGTCGACTGGTGCGTGGTCTCGGTGGGGCAGCTCTTTTATTCCCTACGGTGCGTTGGGCTTTGGCCACCAAGACGCCTCCCGCTTCTTTGGCCCGCCGTTTCAGGGATTCTTTGGGTGCCGTACCCCCCAAGACATCACCGGCCACTTGTAGTCCACTGCGTACCGCTTGTTTGCCCATTGCTTTCACCCCACGCGTCACCAAGGGCAGGAACGTTTTCACAATGCTGCCGAGTATGTTCCCCAGTCCATGTCCTCGTTGCATGCGTGCACCGCTAAAGACCGGAAACCCACTCCCGGCCTGTTGGGCATAATAGTCGGCATAGCTGCGTGCATCGCACTCGTAAGGTACTTTCATTATGCAAAGTGGGGAGCACGTGCTTGTCGAAAATGAAGTGTCAGCACCGCTTTTCCTCGTTCGAATGCCACCGGTCGTCCCGTGTCATCTCTTATATCCACCGTGATCGTGTTGATGTCAGTTTGTCGTACGGGCAAGTAGAGCATGTGGGTGAAACTGTGGGTGACTTGACCTCCATACGTCTTTTAATGGGGACTACCCGTAACAGAGGTGTGTTGATATCGCCCACGATGTGGTTGTCCACCACGTCCGAGTAGACGTAGAGTCCGTACATACCCGACTTCATATCCATCGGCATCTCGCCATGGTGTTCGGTGGGACCAGCGAACGTCTTTAGATCGAAACCCAACATTTGCTGTAGGATAGCACTCAGTATGACACTCGCCTTGCCGGTCACGATAAGCTCTGC
>JAVTVY010031610.1:0-13178 GCA_036873755.1 Hanleya hanleyi | reverse complement strand
ATTACTATCCGTTAGGTAGTTTTAACGGATTAATCCGTTATATAAACGGAAATAGTACGTTGTAGTAAGGGAATCTTCCGTTGTTGTATTGCACTGACGGACTCATCCGTTACATCAACGGAATATTCCAGTCAGCAAGTAATCATTGGTCCCACCTGGGCAAACGTGGGCATGTCGCGGGCTGTGGGGGCATGGGCAACCCTACACTGGCCCCAAGTGGGTTAAGTACTGGGAATCCCACATTCTGAATTGGGCTGTGTAGGCATCTCCACATTAACCTAACCACACCGGGCCGTCGTGGGCATCACCGCACCAAGAGTTATCTAACTTGAATGAACCTACGCATTTGTTTTAATTTTATGAGCAGGAAATTGTAATTTTAAAATTTATCTGCATGTATAATTACGTTTGCGATTAATGAGCAATATCGGAATTATATGCCAAACATGTCCGACTCTGTCCGATCGATAGAATTTTATTTTTTTTTTAATTTCTTCCTCGACAAAGAGAAATCACTGAATTAAAAACCACATGAGAGTTAATCAGCGCAGTCAATATCAACACGGTTTGAGTTAAAATCATTAAACATTGGATATTACGAACGATTCCGATGATCTATATACTGAGAGGATTTTTCTCTTAACTCGGACGTTAGAGTTACGTGAAAAAGTCCACTCAATATAAACCCAGTTTGCATGGGATGAAATTTAATAAATTTCCGGTTACCAGCAAGGGCCCAACGTTGAATCCGTTAAAAAATAAGAATCCGTTACAATAACGGAATATTCCCTCGATTCCCTGGGGACGGACTTTTCCGTTAAATTTAACGGATAATAAAATCCGTTGAATCCGTTAAAAAATAGGAATCCGTTACAATAACGGAATATTCCCTTGATTCCCTGGGGACGGATTTTTTCCGTTCGAGTAAACGGAATTTTATTTTGAGTGTAAGTTAAATTCTGCAGACTTTTCCAAATAAACCATGTGGTTAAGCTTAAAACTGAATGCCCAAGTCGTTAATAACGCGTGTCGATTTGGGAAACTTCGCTGTTATGCACTTATTTTGATGGCATATTACTATTTTCGCTCATAAAATAGCCTATCAACAGTCAGAAACAATCATAGAAGTTATCAAAAATGAAAGGCGTATTACTGTTGTGTGGGTCAAAATTATTCTCGACCGAGTATACGTTCAACTGTTTTTCGGTTCAACGTATTTCCCGCCCTCGTTATTGTTTTTCCCGCGGTGGTCGTCCAAGAACCACTTTTTGGTTCAACGTTCAACTGGACTATGGTTCAACTGGTCATCGGTTATCGTCCTTCGTTTTATGAAGCGCCACCTACTGGATTGCAGTGTGAGGAGGAGAGAGAACGTGTGGTGTTGTTGGCAGCTTAACAAGAACATTACTCGTCCCGTTACATCTGTTTTCTGGTAAGTAATATGGACAAACAATTGTTTGAACTGAATACGTTACGCACAGATATCTCGTCCCCGTTGCTTTCGCTTTATGTTTTGAAATCGAAGCTGTGTCGAAAACTGGGCTATGCTTCATTGTTCATTCTCCGTTCATTCATTGCGTGAACGAATTTTGCTGTCTGTTGTCTGTTTTAATATGTCATTGATATAATTTACTGTTACCACTTGGCGGTATTTTGCAATTTCCAATCACTTATTACATTTAGCATGTCGTTTTTCCATACCAGTTGTGGATGAGTGCAATCTAAGGCCCTTACAGGCTATATAATTTCCTATGTATTTCCAAAAAAGAATTAATTAAACTGTCACTATATCTGCATAGGTCAACAGCTATAATATACATATGGATACCAGTAATTATCAGCCGCGTTGTCCACAAAAATACTTGCAATACGCTTTGTGGCTTGTTGAACTCTAAGGTCCTTGCAAACTAATATGCATTAATCTCCTATTCCAAAAAAAATTCCTATGCATGTTATAATCCTATAATAATTCAAAACATCTATTAACATTCAGTCACCCCTCAATTTTGCCTGAAATTCTAATCAGTCCAATGAATTTATAATAGTTACATAATGTCGTAAGACTGTATCAAATGTTGGCAACATTTTGTGTCCAATGGGGTAATATCATGTCAACATTGTGTAACTGTTTATCCAGTGATCAAGTGAGAAGTGTGAGAAGTCCAGCTGCCCTAGTGCCTGATCGACGAAGAAGTCATTTTGATGTTTATGAAATACACCATGATGGATGACAAGTACGGTAATTTCCCTATTAATTCACCTTCCAAATTTAATTCGAAAACGGCCGATTTTTCCGCTGTCGTGATTTTGTCCATCCTAATAAAACGAACACGGGAGCATTTTCAATATCCGTGAAACAATAAATTCGAACACTCCCGTTTTCAGCACGGAGTTCGTGCCGATGAAAGTAAAGTGAATATGTTAGGCTACTAGAATCTCGTATAGTATATCGGCGTATGCAATATTTGTAAGCGCAGAGAAACAACAGGGAATGGTACAATATAATCAGACTGAATTACTATTACTTACAGTCTATAAGGAAAACAATTGATTCAATTAACTCCGCAGTCCTGTAATTTTATCCTAACTTGATCGCGTTTCGCCGCAGTCGGGAAAAATATATACGGTAGTCCCCCGCACATGGTCGATTGTCTGCACACAGCCCGCTATTAAATCATTCTTCAGTTTCCAGCGTTCGTATATCAAATATCTTTCTTTAAACCAGCATTCCTATTTTTGAAAAACACACGTTATTTTAAGTAACAAATTTGAGAGATCTTCAACGTTAATATATTTGTTCGTCGTATATGCTAAACCCCTCGCTGTCCCCCATTTACCTGCCCGACCTGCCCTGTATTATTCGTATGGGAGGCACTTGGGCCGTGTTCAAAGGAGGCACTGGAAGGGAGCAGAGTTCAAACTTTGTCGGGTGACGTTCCCGCGGAGATATCAAGTTGTAACGTGTGTGCTGGTGAATTGCATCAGATTTCTTCACAGCAACTGAATTCTTCGTTTGGGGAAAGCAAGATGCGATTTAACCTTTCCGTATGCTGTACGCTATTCGTTATATTTTCAGGTGAAGTGGACAATCAAACGACCATTATTTGACGTCAAAAATGAGCCATCACGAAAAGCCTTTTGGAAGGATGTACATTTAACGTTGATTTTATTTTAGTATTTTGATCAATAAAAATTTCTAAAAATAAAAAATCTGGACTACAATTCTCGAGCATCACTTGTTTGTGCATGACAACGTATCGACAAGCCTGGAAGATCACAAACAATGGTGAAAGGGTTTCCTTTTTTCTTTCAGAACATCCATTCCCCCCTCCCTCCCCCTAACAGTCCATACGTCCGTGTTATTATCTACACGACAAGGTGAGGTATTTACGCAGACCCCATGTGGTAAGTATATTTGACCGTAAACAAACCTACAGAATTACGGTGATCGATCTGACTCGTCCTGCATTCTACTCAACATACAATACAATATCTAATAGCATGTTCGTGAAGAGGCCGTATTTTTATTATTATCATTATTAAGATTCACTGTATAGGAAACAAACTTGAAACGATGTGTTCACATCGCACGACATAATAGTATACCCCCTCAGTGCCCCTCAATTTCCTACTGAAACACCAAGCCTCCACATGAATGGCATTTGCTGCAGTCTCCTTTGATATTTAAATTGTCAATGGCTACATTGTTTTGAGTACCGGGATAGTTTGCTAATGAAGTGTTTAGTTTATTTTTAGCCTGTCCAGCTATTTCCCCATTCAGCACAGCTTGTCCTCCAGAGAAAACCACATAAAATGGAAGAATCCAAAGTCAGGATAGGGGTGACAAGATGCAGTTTCCAGTGGAGAGAATCTGAACAGCATGAAATATATAGTGAAGTAGGAGAGTCCACGTGCAGCATGCAAGTTTCACCCAGACTGGAAATGACACTTATTCATATGCAAATGAGATCGTGTGTAATAACATTGAATTGACTGCCTGGGGAATACCTTGTCCCTTCGGAAGCCCAAATTCAGCTCTGTGTGAGGATGCGCGATTCACCAGCAAGAGGCAATTCAAAGGGGTTTCAAATTAACGCTGCAGTATGGGTTTGTGTGTTAATGTGTGGCCCTTGTTCGTCCTGTAAATTTCACAATACCTCATTCAAACTTGTTATATCTTGGCTTTGATTGCATCTATCGTTTAATGAAACATAGACAGGAAATCACACAGTTGACAAACGTCAGTTTTCCCACCAGGGGACACAAACAAATTTTGCGATGTGAAGCGCCGACAACAATCATCTCTGCATGTGCTCTGTTTTGTTCAAATATAGTTATCATAAAGACTTACTCTTTCCGGTTTTGTTAAATATTTTATTGTGAATGAAAATATTTCTTACGAATACCCACAAACTTACCCAAATTCCAGCAATCAAAAATTCTTTGGAATTACACCGCGCATTTTTACACTAAGAATCAAAACATCGCTATCGCCATTCCATTACTCTATATGCTAAACAAATTTGAGAAACATTTAAATGGCATTAGGTGAAGTTTCGGAGATGAGAACATACCAGTATTTAATTAATATTCAAAACGATATCATACTTCGACTTTTACTTTTAGTAAACTGTTACAGTACCGATACCGTAATAGATATTCTCATACTTGAAACAAACCAATCGAAACGTGTATTGCCGACTGACACTCGGTTCTCTTGTACAATCCGCCGTTAATTCAACATTAATTTCGTGTCATAGGTCCGGGATATTTATTCAAGTCCTGGATGGTGTGTGTAAAATCATGCATAATGAAGACCAAAAAGTCTATGACAGTCCGCTAATCTGTCTAAAACTTCGTGATACAATCCTACACAAATTTGCCGTTGGTTCATTTTCAGGGTTCACAACAACAACGTCGACATACCGAACGACTCGAACATGGAATACTCTAATATGTGTATAGTTTTATATTTCCAGAATATTCATTCAATTCCATGTCAGTTAGGTTTCATAATATAGATCATAGCTAATACTGAACAAAAAGGAAGGAATACGTTCAATGTTTTGGCCTACTTTTACGATGTTATTATGGACGCGAATTTACGGACGTCAGCTCAAAAATCTGCATGATCGTGCTGAACTCGTCACTCGATAAATATGCTTGACTTCCTCGAATAAAATTAGACGCCTTTATCAGGGTAGAGGAGATTTTCTGACATCATACACGGCATTTTATGGAAACTGATGAGATATCAAAGTTAATACACGGTAATAAATACGATCACTACGACCACGGCGAAGCGGTCCGCCATTTTGGATTCTCCGTGAAAGTCGGCGCGACATTTAATTCGAACACTCGCGTTTTTCTAGAATTCGCTCAACAAATAATTCGAAAGTAGCCAATTTTTGGAGTGCTGAGTTTCATCACTACATCGCGAATTAATAGGGAAATTACCGTAATAGTTCTGTGGGCTATTGTTTTATTTTGGGTATATGAGAAATCAAAACTTATACCGAGAGCCAGAACGTTTGAAAACGTCATCGCTTGCCTCCCGTTGTTTTTGGATTTTGACGTTGTAGTGGTCCTCGTTCATTCATCCGACGTAGCATGACGTCACATTTGAATAAACCTTGAATGAAGGGGACCACTATAACGTCATAACGTTCTACAAACCAAGAGAGACAAGCGATGCTAGTTTTCAAGACGGATTTATAACAGGATAACTTAAATATTGTTATTAGTACAATTTTGCAAACTATATTTGCCCCAAAAACGTATAAAAGTTATGTCACATAAGACAAGATGTATATAAGCAACAATTTAGATAAAATTAAAAGCTTTGCAGTTCACCTTTAAGATCAGGGGAGATGGAGAGACTATTGTTAGTTTCAAATCATGTGTTACATCTTTTGATGATATTTCTTTGGAGCGGGGGGCAGGGCAGGGGCAGTGCTGCATATACACAAGAATTTTTCTAATTAATAATAATAATAAAACTTTATTTCAAGAGGGTAAAGTACAAATGTACGCTCAGTCAACAAACAATGCTGATCTTCCCTGAGGCCCTCACACACAAAACATCCACACATCATTCATATCACACTCAAATCGAAGCAAAAAGGATTACAGTCATATGAACAATAGAAAACTATATACTTATACAATTTGGTATGCATCACTGTGAACGCAATACAGGCAAAGGAGCATAATTATGCAATCTAGGGATTAAGAAGATAGTTGTTGCACAAACAAGGTTTTAAAGCTCTGAACAGAGGAAGCATTTTGTGTATTGGCTGGCAGGGAATTCCACAGGACCGGTCCTGAATATAATAGGCTTTTCTTAAACAGCTCAGTATGGGGGAAGGGAACTTTGAGAACGTTTGTAGCAGAAGATCTCAGAGTTCTTTGACCAATGTTATCAGTGAATAGATCTTTCATGTAATCTGGGTAATACTCATTGAGTGATTTGTATACAGTTACACCTTTATTGAGTTTAACCAAATTAAATACTGTTTGCCACTGTAGCATGTTAAAAAGTTGAGCAGAAGGAGTATGTTTTGTTTTGTCTAAGATCAAACGTGCTGCAGTCTTTTGCAGTTTATGTATCCTGTTCAGTAGTTGGTTTGAGCAATTACCCCAGATACTGATACAGTTATTAATATGGTGGGATATGTATCCATTGTAGAATAAAAGTCGCATATTCTGTGGGATTAGACTCTTATGCTTCCTCAGAACAGATAGTAATCTAGAAACAGTAGTACAAATATGATCTACATGAGATTGCCAAGACAGAGTTTTATCTAAATGTAGACCAAGCAATTTTTGATGGTCAACTCTTTCGATTCCTTACCACATTGCTTTAACTTTTGGGATGACCCTATTAACATTGCTTTAGTTTTACTTGGATTAATAATCATTTTGTTTTCAGAGCACCATGTTTTTGCCTTAATCATATTTTTGTTAACTTTTGCTTCAAGTACTTTTAATGATTTTGAAGATGTGTGAATAGTGGTGTCATCATATAGTGGTGTCATCACTAATTATAGAAATAGATGATCAAACTGCACTGCATGTTTATCCTGTCACCCAAGCTGACATCTGAGCCAATCAATGTTGCAGCCAGCCACAGTTGACCTAGTTCATTGGCTACTGCGCTGGAGCATTTGATACCTCTCTTCTGGTTGGACAAGAGCCAATGCTGAAAAGTTTTTCAAGTACATTGCATTTGTGAACGTTATTATGTAAATCTTAACAATGTTCTCTTACAATTCATAATAAATTCATCAACCAAGCACAGAATTCAGTTCTAAAATACCATGAGATGTTTTTTCAGAGTGAATTAATGACTGTTGATGCCTCATAAAAAGCAGAATAAAAATTCGGACTAAGCCATTTTTTCCGGTACACATGTATGTGATTTCTTCCAATAATATTAAAGTTTGGTTGACTAATTTCATGCTTTCTTCAAAGCAAAAAAATATTTCAATATCTCGAATTGAGGCTACAAGTTCCGAGCTCTATTGCTCAGGGTTATATCCAGGAATTTGAAGTAGTGTCCTTATTTGAAAAAAATAATGCCGAGCGCAGCGAGGCGTAGCGTACAGGCCGGGGTCAACGGGCCTAGCTCTGGGGTCTTAGATGCTCTCAGGAGCATTCGAGCCCATTTCTGGCTATTTAAATGTCTTGTCAGATACCTGTAGATAATGAACAATTTACTTCTTTTTTTCCAAATTTTCACCATATTAAGGCTGATCTTGCTTGTGTTTCAAAATGACAAAATTGAGCAGGGACTTGCTGCATGAATTTCCAGATCATTTACTTCCACGTGCTGTCAGATTGATACTATACCATGATGTCAACTTTGACTAAACTAATAACTAACCTTTTTGCTGATTAGACTAGGGCTCGGGGGCCGCCTAGGCGCCGAGAAACTCTGGGACCCTTGATGCTCTTAGAAGCATTCTAACCGATTCCTGGCTGCACATGTCTTGTCGATCAGACAAGCATATCATGCACATTTTACTTCTTGTTTAATCTGATCATCTGCTTTTAAAATTATTTACAGCTGCTGCTTTCAAAATTTCTATTGAATAGATTCCTCTGTACAGTATTTTTATACCATGCTGTATATCATTCGAAGCTATAATTCTCTTCCCACCTCGACTGCCTCAATGGGTTGAACATAATTTGTCCCAGCTTCGATGCCTGCATCATTTTCTATGTCGTGTTCAACATCTGCTTGACCTGTGTTTTCAATACCGGCAGCACAGCATCGAACAAAGAGAACGTCGACTTTGTGGCAGTCAGACCCTTCATCTTCCTTTAGTTTTTTTTTCAAATGTCCAGCCAACACACCGCATCCTCTTGTGCGACCGCTACCCTTCGTATTTCCCCCAGACCGACCTTTCTGTCCCACCATGATGGCTTGTCATTGCAGATACGCGTTGCAGATACAAGGCGAGAACGCACACGCTGCCTAGCTCTCCAGACACTCACAGACGTACATATTTCCGACTTCATTCATAGTATAGACCTCTGCCTGGAGAACGAAAACTATCGCGCCCCTATAGTGGCCAAGCTTATCAACGGATAGATGCATAGTTGTTTCCCTTGCCCTAAGTTTTGTCTAACGCGAGTTGACACACACTCGTCCAGGTTTACGGCTTTCAAACATCGTAAGAAAACATCATTTGATTTTTGAAAAAAATCATTTGATATTTTGCAAAAACATATTCATTTTTAATTCATTTGATTTTGTACCTGTGTCCGTTTTACGGATGCTGTGAGACCCTAGATCTAACCCTGTTGCTATATACTGCTTTTAAAAAAAAAATCCTAGTTTTCTGTGAAGAAATTTCAAGATAGATTGGGTGTGAATTTCACTGCCGAAACTTGCAGATGATGAGCTCTGTTCCTCAAAAGTGGTTTTCGCCATCGCAGGATTATATTATTCAGACCACAAAAGCGGCATAGGGTGTTGAAAGGGTTAACCTTCCTTCTGTACCATGTGATTCATATGTGTTAGATTCCGTAAACTATTCCACTGTATGTCTCTAGTGCAGCGAGGGCTGATTCTGAAGAATGTCCCATCAGTATGGGCTGGCTCTCTTATGTTTCGCTATTCTCCATTGCAGTGGTCATCAAGGTTTCCCTGTGTTTTCCAGGATATCGAAGATGTTGTGAGTCTTTCAAAATCTACATGAATAGTGAATGTCACCATGTCTTGTTCAGAAAAGCTCTCCCCTTGCAAGTAGCAGGTCCCAGGTTTGATCCTGTCTTGCTAAGATTTAAGAAAAATAGATAGACAAGAGATAGGAGAGTATGATACCAGAATAAGACCACATGTTGAGACTCTTATATAATTTATCACTTAAAACTCTTCGCCCCGTAAAAACACCATATTGAGGGTCACGGGTCCCCCAGAATTATAGCATAATGGACAGGATCCGGTCAAGTTCAGGAGACGTGAAAACTGTAAATACTATTGTTGTTGCTTAATTGGACACATATCTGCTCTGAAACTATATTCCATGCAGTAATGGGAACACAGGTAAAGGACCAAACCTGTCCAGCAAGAGTGGAATGAAATTTGTAACCCCTGCTCTCCGAACGACCTGCCTGTCTGAATCATTGAGCTGATGTGTGAAACTGATTAATTTGTTATCAATGGTGGGCAACATCATTATAGAGTAATGGTATAACCACTTCATGAGTTCAAGATCGAGGTAATTAAGCTGCTAGCATATACCTTGTTCTCACCCAAGGATTACATCTCACATGTGTAACTGTGGTTGTTTCAGTTCCTTCATTACTCGGCATAGAAGTCAATTATGTTCACCACAAAGCGATACTTTTTTTCTCGTTAAATATTGATACTCTATAGCAGGTCAGGAATAGAGGATTTTTTTTGTTTTTGTTTTTTTGAGGCCATATCTTTAACTGCGGAAAGCTCTATTGAGATCTAGGGTGATGTCTTTCTCTGTCCTTGCAGAAAATGTATAGCAAATTTTTTTTGAATTTTTCCTGGACACAGTTTCTCTGCCTCACCTTATTTCTCGCACGACCTACCTGCATATATTCCAGGCGGCTACATCATACATTGCAGTTATTCAATCCATCCACAAACCCTCAGGAGCATGTCCCCACCCTCTGGGGCACTGAGCCAACCCTTTATCTCCTGAACTAAGCTCTGCCCAACCCTACACCCTAGATGTTCTGGGAGCTCCCATCATGTTCCACTTCATCAATGCATTGCCCGATCCCATACTCTCACATTTCAATTTGAGATTTTCAAATTAAATTTTAAATTTCAAGCTGAAATATTTGTTTTGCTCAAATTCTTTCCTGTTTTCTAAATTTCTATTGAATGTTCTCCTAAATTTTTTTTTCCCTTTTTTTTTCAATTTTCAAGTATATGAACGCCTATATATTTATAGATACATGTAACTGTATAAAAATGATTTTTGAATGATTGTTCTGACTGAGTGTACTTCTGCCACCCCTAAATGAATTGCAACCCCAAAAACCCCAGGCAGAGCCCCATGTTTATGGACAGTGCTCTTCAGCTGCTTGTAACCCCATGGGCTATGATTCCAAGTTATGACTTCTGAGAAATGATAATGTGACACACATCGCCATGTGGTAAATAACAACTGCCCAGGATCTGAATCTTTACTCTGAGAAGAGGGCTGTATTGATGTCATTGTCGTGATGCCGTTTAATCATCGAGCCTCACGCTCGCATTGGTAACAATGAAAAGATTGGGCTAATATTGCTTTCAAACACTGTCAAACTGAACAGCTCTTAGAATGTTTCTGTCACCTAGTTGGCTATAAAGAAGAAGTACATGATGACTGGAGACGGGTCTCGCGAATAAAATTTCAATACTGCCCCTGTAAAGAGATGGCTGATTGCCTATACATCAATATAAACTATAATATCACATCGGTGATTATTCGATTCTCGTTAAATGGCTCAAATATTCTGATCTCATTGATTACTCCGTCCCTAATTAATATTTTTCTTTTGGTATCGCACACGACTGATGGGATTCAGATGATTTGGGGCCCCACATTGTCCTTCAACATTTCATAACCTCTTCTTTCCAGACGTGTATAGGCACCACTCCATCGGCACAATTTTGATGTGAAATTGCTAAAAATCTAGGAAAATAGAAATTGATAAATCTGAGTTCTCTTCTGGAGCATTTCTATGGGGACATGGATCATCCTCTATAAATATTTAATAAGATTTTTTGGCGCCATAGATAGACTATTTAATTATATCTAAGAAAACAGTGCTCATGGAGGCGAAACAGGCACTCTGAGGTGGCCATGCTCAGAATCTTTGCTGAAGGATTCTGGATGATTCTGATGGCTATTCGGTTCAATAGGAATGTAGAAATCAATAGGAATGTAGAAATCAATAGGAATGTAGAAATCAATAGGAATGTAGAAATCGATAGGAATGTAGAAATCGATAGGAATGTAGAAATCGATAGGAATGTAGAAATCGATAGGAATGTAGAAATCGATAGGAATGTAGAAATCGATAGGAATGTATTTTGAAGATAATAACAGAAACATCGTTGCTTATTTAATGGTTAAACAACATTGTACATAGATTACATTTTCTTTTTAGGGTCTTTCGCCATGTAGCGAATTGCTCCTTGGACACTTTTTAGCTCATCTGGGCCGAAGGCCCGATGGGCTTATGTCATGGCCTGACTGTCCGTCGTCCATCGTCCGTCGTGCGTCGTCCATCGTGCGTCGTCCGTCGTGCGTCGTGCGTCGTCCGTTGTGCGTAAACATCTTCTTCTCTGAAACCGCTTGGCCGATTAAGCTGAAACTTGGCATGCATGTTCCCCCAATGAGTACACCAGAATTTGTTCATGCCGTGTCGATACGATTTTAAATATGGCCGCCATGGCGGCCATCTTGAATTTGCCATTGAAACATTGTTATCGCGATTTCTCAGGAACTACTGCATAGATCTTTCTCAAATTTGGTACACAGGTTCCCCTTGGGGTCTAGTTGTGCAAGATACCTGTTGTGGTCTGATTCACAAATCAATATGGCCACCAGGCGGCCATCTTGGATTTCCCCATGAAACATTGTTATTGCAATTTCTCAGGAACTACTTTGTGGATCTTCCTCAAATTTGGTACACAGGTTCCCCTTGGGGTCTAGTTGTGCAAGATACCTTTTCTGCTCTGATTCGAACATCCAATATGGCCACCAGGCAGCCATCTTGGATTTTCCTATGAAACTTCGTTATCGTGATTTATGAGGAAGTACTGCATGGATCTTTCTCAAATTTGATACACAGGTTCCCCTTAGTGTCTAGTTGTGCAAGATACTTTTGTGGTCTGATTCAGAAATCCAATATGGCCACCAGGCGGCCATCTTGGATTTCGAGATGAAACAGTGTTATCTCGATTTCTCAGGAAGTACTGCATGGGTCTTTCTCAAATTTGGTACAGAGGTTCCCCTTGGGGTCTAGTTGTGCAAGATACAATTTGTGGTCTGATTGAAAAATCCAATATGGCCACAAGGCGGCCATCTAGAATTTGCCAGTGAAATCTTGTCATCATTATTTTTCGTTAACTACTGCATGGATCTTTCTCAAATTTGGTACACAGGTTCCTCTTGGGGGGTCTAGTTGTGCAAGATACCTTTTCTGCTCTGATTCGAACATCCAATATGGCCACCAGGCGGCCATCTTGGATTTCCCTATGACACTTCGTTATCGTGATTTATCAGGAAGAACCGCATGGATCTTTCTCAAATTTGATACGCAGGTTCCCCTTGGGGTCTAGTTGCGCAAGATACAATTTGCGGTCTGATTGAAAAATCCAATATGACCACCAGGCGGCCATCTTGGATTTCCAGATGAAACATTATAGCGATTTCTCAGGAACTACTGCATGGATCGTTCTCAAATTTGGTACAGAGGTTCCCCTTGGGGTCTAGTTGCGCAAGATGCAATTTGTAGTCTGATTGAAAAATCCAATATGGCCACCAGGCGGCCATCTTGGATTTCCAGATGAAACATTGTTATCGTGATTTCTCAGGAACTACTGCATGGATCGTTCTCAAATTTGGTACAGAGGTTCCCCTTGGGGTCTAGTTGCGCAAGATACAATTTGTAGTCTGATTGAAAAATTCAATATGGCC
>JAVTVY010031609.1:0-12761 GCA_036873755.1 Hanleya hanleyi | reverse complement strand
AAACAAGTCAACAACCCAGCAGTCCAGAAGTAATCAACATAACACACCAAAAGACATGCACATACATTAAAACTCATGCAGCAAACCGATTTCTTTCAAATAATATAAAATACATTCTTCTTTTATCCGACTTAAAAGATCTTCTAAAGTAGCTGCGTGATAAGAAGAATATCTTGCAATCTTAACATCTATATAGTCGACCAGAATATGTTTCACTGTGAGATCTTCGTGGCATGGAATACACCCTGGGGCTGGTCCCTTTTTTAGTAAATGTGTGTGAGTTAATCGGGTATGGCCGATTCTACATCGCCTGATCATGGCTCAACATCTCAAAGAGATACTTCAACACAGAGAATCAACCCAGAATCTTTCAAATGCAGTTTGTCTGAATCTTGAAAATCTTCGAATTCGCAGACCAGGACATTCAAATGTCAGCGCATATGCAGCAATTCAAGGGTGAGATGTAGGGTTCTCTGGAAAATGTTGATTGTGCCGTGCCCTGATGTAGATACAGCACAAAGGAATGAAAAATACAAACGATTGACCCTATACAAGAATGCCCTATTGCCCCCTTTTTATTATAAAATTGAGATATTCGGACAGAAAGGCTTATCGCCGGTTTTTGGACTGGTTTTATACAAATTCTGTAGAACTTGGCAACGTTACCGTGCTCTGGCGTTGAAATATTACTATTGAATTGTTTGTTCCAAAAAATGAACAGCCTGGTGATATATCTTGATGGTCTCCTAACCGTTAATCTTTGGGAAAAAGCGACCCCGACCGTGCATGGTAAAAGTTGATCGGATTAACTGCCGCGATAGCTGTGTGGCCCACGTCAGCCAAGCGAATCGCGTGCCCTCATTGTCGGATCTAGAATATCCAAAAACTGTTGAAGGGGAAAGCAGAGCTGGTCTTTTCTGGTGGCGTATTCATTTTTACATAATTTTGGCACTATCAATTGGTGGGTACCTCAATAATCTGAGAATAAAAATTGTCAGAAGAGGTCTTTGCCATCTATATTCTGACAATTTTTGCATTTATATCCTCAAGATATACCGGTTAGCCGGTTAAAGATATTGCACTTCAAAGATTTTGGCGTTTGTTAAACCAAAACTATGGGATTTACTACATCATGTTGTCGATGACATCTTCATTGTCTTGTCTATATAAAAAAACACAACTAGAATGACTATCGTACCGGAATCGACTGCCCTAGTCCGCGATCCAATTTCACATATAACTCCTCAAAGGGCTGCCTCCGTGCATCGTACATTTTGGAGTTAGGTTCACCAACCACGAAGACCGTATGGGGTCGAGAGTCCCGGAAATCGCCCATAATATGATACCAGTAAGGTGCCATTGGAGCTATTGCAAGAGATGTGACCAGAATAGTCTAACCCACACAAACAAGTGCTTTTTTCAAGAAATATATATCAATTTAGCATAAAGCATTTCTTGAAATAATACGTGAGTCCACATTTGTCTACCAACCCACATTATGACAAACATATTTTTACGAGGATGGCATCAGTCGGGTAATAATTTCCTAGATACATGAAATGCTAATAATGTTAACTAAACCCTCACCAGCACAATTTATTTCAGTATTTCGGACTTTTGGGGAGAAAGAGTTGTATTGAAAGAAACTTAGGGTGTAAGGCAGAGGAATGAATCGGTCAACCCTACAAGAAGCAAATCTTGATCATTTTCCACGAGGATCTCTGCATAGATCCCCAAAAGTGGAAAATAACAGCTGATTAAATACCTGCATCCACCTGACTAGGATCCAGTAGTGGAGCGCCCTGTTTCACACTCAGGGCTGTATACGCCAGGCCCATAGTCGTTGCGAGAGTAAAGGGAACCGCAAACCACGTTAAGCCCCCAAGTAAAAAGCCCCAAACTCCCTGTTTAGGCTTTGATGCCACGCTGCTTTGCCAATAAGACTGGTCCACGAACACAGTTCCGAAATTTCCTGTGGGCGAAAAAATATCATTATGGTTGACATTCGAGTAGACATTCGCGAACGTTTCGACATTCGGTAGGGAGTGTCTGCTCAAAAGGCATAGCTAAAGCATTAACGTTATGACTATGTACTTGTATACTACGGTCTATCTCGGGGCTAGGGGACGTTTGGATATCATGTTTTCACATCTCCATGCTGGTCAACTGAGATATATACATACTCCGGAAAACGACTTGGAAATTCATTTGTATAAAGAAGAATGGACAGTGATTAGGATTTAATCTAAATAGCATCGCCATATCTTGCTGGTATCATTGAAAATTGTTGACCGCTTCTCTCTTGTAGGAAACCAACAGGTGCTTTTATTATTTTTGTTAATTCGTATACATTTGGAATTGATGCAAACTGTCATACGAAATAGTTCTTTGGGTTATTGACGAGGATATTACTGTAAGAACGACTGCTGAATATTGAATATCAGATCTGACGCTTGCTATCGCGTATAGTATCTAACTGTATACGTGTGGCCGACTCTGTTGACAATTTGTTGCGTCCTTCGCACAGCCGCAGATGGTGTTTAAGTAACCAACCGTGTATGCTGCACTGGTGTATAGTGGACTGCAAAGAAGTCTTACTATGATTTTAGAACCTGTCTCTGTTTCTTTATTTGTCTGGCCCGTACGGCCACAGTTTATTTGTCTGGCCCGTACGGCCACAGTTTATTTGTCTGGTCCGTACGGCTACAGTTTTGGTCGAAATTTTAAGAAACATACCAGGAGAATATCGTAGTCACCATGGTTAACCTAAGCAGTTCAATAAGAGTATCTGATGCCCAATGGGGGGCCAGAGTTTTTGGTTAAAAACCCCTGTAAAGCTATGTCCGGATGGCTACGGTGTTGGCGAAAGTGACTTAAAAACAAAATCAAAAGATCCACTTAACGCTCACAGGGGGGTGAGATAATAGAATATTCACACTATAGAATGTATGATTCTATCTGTTGTCATCAAAATGTTCTTAGGATGGCATTAGGGGCAGATTCCAGAAAAGGAGGATGGATGAGGAGATCAAAGTGGTATTGGGAGTCTGGAATATGAAGCATGTCCGAAAGTATTTTTGTTATTTTGGGACTACACTCTCTTACTATATAACAGATTCTAGTGCTGAAAATTGGCGAAGTCCCATGCGGGATTCGAATCAGCGACCACCTTCCTAAATGACAAGAAATATCTTGTTATGTATTCAGCTATGGAAGCTGTGCCATTACTGTCATCAGAGGGATACTGTATGTTCGCTTTCAAGACTAGCGGTCTGCTACCTTCTGTTTCTGTAGGAGGCTCGTTGGTAGAGTGGGTTAGATCGCCGAAATATAGCGCTGGCGGTTGGGTGCCTTACTCTGGTACTCAAATTTTCAGCACTAGAATATGTGCTATACAAAGATAGTATATACCCAAAATAACAAAAATACTGTAAAACGATCACTTTCTAAATGACAAAAAATATCCTGTTATGTAATCAGCTATGGAAGCTGTGTCATTACGGTCATCAGAGGAGTACTATATGTTCTCTTTCAAGACTCCCGGTCTGCTATCTCCTATGTTTGCGGGAGGTTTGTTGGCCGAGTGGTATAGATCGCCGATATAAGCGCTTGCGATTGGGTGCCTTACTCTGCTGGTCGCTGGTTCGAAGCATGAGACACGACCAATTTTCAGCATTAGTATATGTGCTATACTAAGATACTGTTATCCCAAAATAACGACAATACTGTGTACGATCACCTTCTAAATGACAAAAGCATATATTACGTTTTCAGCTATGGGAGCTTTGTCATTACGGTCATCAGAGGGGTATATGTTCGCTTTCAAGATTATCGGTCTGCTACCTCCTATTTTTGTGGGAGGCCCGACGACCGAGTGGTTTAGATCGCCACCCACAGGGCTGGTGATCGCTGTTCGAATCCCGCTCGGGACTTGACCAATTTTCAGCACTAGAATATTTGTTATACTAAGATAGTGTAATCCCGAAATAACGAAAATACTGTTATGCGATCACTTTCTGAATGGCAAAAAATATCTTGTTATGAAGTATATCCGGCTTGTAAGCCACGGCATTTTGGTCAAAAGTTTGTGAACATTTATCTGGATAGATGTGGTATTACCGAAGGTGACCGAATGAAAAAGGGCTGCAAAAGGTACCGGGGACGTTCTTGGTCGGAGGGCTGAGAAACGTATAAGGAATTATAACACCCACCGCAGCTATGAATATGAAATGCACATATTCACACATAAAGTTCATTTATCGATATTTAAAGCGTTCCATATACACGTGGCATCGGAGGAAGATCTCAAAGTGTGTGTGTGTGGGGGGGGGGGGGGGTCTAATGGATTAAATCCATTGACACTAGTGTGCGTAATGATAGAAATTAATCAATAAATATATTATAGGGAAGAGATGAGAGTTTCCTCTTACATAATCATAGGATGTGTTCGCGCATTGAACTGTTACCATTCAACCTCATTTACGTGTAAAATAGGAAAATTGGTGAAAGCTGTCGATATTTCTGAAGAATTCCATGAAGATAAGATACGGTTTAGTGCATTCATCACTGTCACGACCTTCTTGAGACGGCCATGGAGCTGGAGCGCTCTTGTTAAGATCATAAGATAAACTGGGGAGACAAATTGATTGCTGATGTGGATATGAATCTCGAGAAATTCAATGTAAAATGGACTGCATTTGGGAATGTCATTGAGAAATGTTCTAACGTGAGAGTAAACAAACGTCACTATTCCGTGGAAAATTCAAAGACGCTGCTATGTATTGATATTCGTTAACAAACTCGGTGATGTTAGGGTGTCTTTCAGTTATCCTATTTGTACTTGCCCGAGAGAGAGAGTATATGCGTGCCTGTATAGTTTATCGTGTCTATGTACAATCTAAGATCTTTGTAGATATATTTGTCACATTTTGATATGAGATGAGCGGAAAGGCCGGGTCATCTGGTGTGGTGGGTCATTTGTGACGGCGAATATTATGGAATATACTTTTCTGAAGATGTGCAGGGCCGATTTACCTCATAATAAGTAAGGTCGTTTATTAGTATTTAGAACGTTAGTCAATAACAAAAATATTTGATGGGGACTTGAAACAGATGATCTATGATATTATTGATATTAATGAGCTCAATGACAGCAAGCATCAGATCTGACATTCAATATTCAGCCGTCGACCATATAACTTTTTTCGCGTCAATAATCGAAGACCATTTAGCACCAATTCAAATTGTATATGAAATAAAATAATAAAGTGATAGCCCGTGGTCTTGCACCAACTGACTGATTAGGAAGAAAGATGGCTATACCTGATTATGTATTGACTTCCGAAAACTTAATGGGGTCATTACCGAGGACGTTCACACGTTCCTTTGCATTGGTGAGTCGCTTGATCATGATGCCTTGCTCAGTACGAGCCGATTTAGCATATGAGATATTGATATATTGGTGACATTGCCTGTTTATTTAAAATGATCTTAGGTCGTATTGACAGAGGAAGTAACTCACGTGACATACATACCGATTTACTATGCAAACACGTTATGTAAATTCATTCGAAATGTATATTTCGCTTTTACATTTTCAGTGATTGGAGTTTCGAAAGAATGACGACGATTACTTAATAAATGTCAAAAGATGCCAGAAGTTAGCAGCATTTCAAAACGACTAGCTGATTTCTGGATCTATTCTACATGATGAGCAGACATTTACTGGCATGCCAAATATTTATCCTAAAATTACGTCGTCGCTTCTCATCTTGTTCAAATTAATAGGTAACTCAATGAAGATTTGACACATAGATCATAAATAATTTCTTTGGAAAGGATGAAATCGTATTTAACAGGTCAAGCTTTGGTTTTATCTCCTCGAATTTGTCTTTGTGATACGTGTTCTGTAGATTTGATTTTGTATTTTATACCAGCTGAAATTTCTTCTGTTCAGTTGTGGTATGAATAGTACTGGTTTGTGAAATGTGGGGCCAAGACGGCAATAGTTGGATTCATGTTTGTGTGATCTGACAAACTGACGTTTATTCGCACAATGAGGAATGACTGTTTGGCTGTTCAAGACCAATTTTGTGAAACGTCCAGGATATCGAATAAATCCTAACCACTGCATAAAACATTTTGCATCCAGAGCATGGGTCAACGACTGGTTAGGAGATGACATGACGTGGTGGCGGAAAATATTGCGGCGTACCTGAAAAAATTCGCATGATCCAACAGATCAAAATTCTCAATGTATTTTACCCAATGATATCGCAAGGATAGAGTGATTCCTGTGATGTTCTCTATCTCAGCCACTCTTTCATTGTAGCTGTTCAAATATTCAGCTACCAGAAATGGGCGTGTCCCGTTGCTATAGGTTTCGCTCCAGGTTCTATATAGTACGGTCGGGACCAGGTGATTCACAGAAAAGCAATATAATTAAAAAAAATTCTTCCAACATTTTCAGTGTTCATCTATTCATCTGCCTTCTAATACTTTTTATATTCTGTTGGATATAATTGATCCAGTTTACAAAATAATATTGAAATTAGGATTCAAAATTCGCTTGCCGGAACTAAAAACTTCCGTTTTGTAGACTTTATATGAGGACTGAAGACAGTTCAGCAAACTACCCACTGTGAATAACTATTGTATAACTATTATCAGGTTATCTTCTGAGATCCACTATATGGAGTATTAATTTTATAATTATTATCAACAGGAAACAGAACATTACTGTAGTTTTCAACGCCAGTTAATATTTTAGTCTACCATGGAAATATTAAGTGACGTCACAATTCTCACGATAGATCAGGAAAGCAAGCAAACAAACCTGAAAAGGGTGATAGAATATGCAGTAAAACAACCTGCGTTTCAAAAGACAGTTAACGTTAGTCCAAATCGTCAACGCTTTTAGTTGTGAACTTCAGCGCATGTGTCTGTTGGCCGTTGTCAACTGAGACGTTTACTATATATTCTATCGCCATTTGCTGATTTAATGAATGATTTAAAACCCTATAAGATTTTCTAAGGTTTGTGTTAGTCAACAGTAAAGGTCGCCGATTAACATAACATAATAATTTGAAGAATACAAATTTTCATCACTCGTGTTCAAACTCATGTGAAACGTCGCCAGTAAACATGCTCAAGCATCCTGTCTATGCTATTAATTCTAAAATCGGCTCTTTCTCTCGACGAGCATTGACCCGGCTGCTAATAGCTGCGGCGTGAACACCTCTGACAATGGCGTAGACAACTTTTATAATCTGCTATGCTTTCTGCTATGTTGGTCAGACAAACATCATCAAAAATGCAAACATATGTCTTTAAAAAATCATAATGGAAGCCAGAAAAATGAAAGTAGTTTTCTATTTGCAATAGCGCTGTCGACAGATCAGATGAAAATTGATCAGTTGTGAGACCACCATATGCCAGAAACGGGTCACAGTAAAATTGGGTAAATGTTCATAGAGTTTCATTTCTTATCCAGAATACCAGTCTGTAAGTCCGGACACCGACCAGATGTGAATTTCCCACTATGTTAACATATACTAGTAGGTCAAATGACATGAACATCGGGGTGAACATCACAATGTTTGCAGGACTATGAACTTACTATCATTGCCATTCAAAGGTGGGCAAGGGACTGACAAGATGACTGTGCGGTCTAGGCTGTATATGCCACATAATGACGGTGCTGGTCTGACGGCATTTACTAAACTAGATTATAAATAACGAGTGAAAGCATTCTAATAATATAATTAGATATACTTCTGTAGTGGGTGACTTCCACGGATGAAGACACTCTATCACCATCTTTACACGAAAAGTGAGATGACTGGGGGATATATCGAGTATTGTATGCATTGAGTTGCAAAGACCGTTTTGCGCACATTCTGTATTTTATTTATTCTTATCCATAATTGTTATAATGTATCACCTAGCAAGCTTGAGATCCGACATAGAATCATCATAATTATTAGGTTTACCCAAGTTTACCTACCTTACAAGCGTCTAGTACGTCACTCAATATTCAGCCGTCGTCCATTAAAGAATTTCCGCGCCCATACTGCGAGTTTATACCATGGCAATCTTTCTTAATTGCTGTGCTTATTTCCTCACGTACATATGTAATATCCTTACCTACTATGTTGATGAGTCCAAACATGAGACCAGAACCGGAGATAATTGTCAGGTAACTTCTGCTTGCGTTTTCTTCATCTGGCACAGAACAAATTATGTATTTGTAGGTCTCCTCGATAGTTCCTGAAACCAGAAGTAATATGCGTCACTAGCCATAAACTTTATAGATTTACATAATGGTAATGCGTGAAATGATCAGGCTGTTTTTTCTGAATATAACCGGAAATCACTGAATTCGGGGCGATATGCAAGGGATGGGAAAACTTTACGATATCTGGCGACTAAAAAGCAATCATATGACTACACAGGAATGTTCAGACCCAAGAATACGGATTCTCGGTCGTACCGTTAGTATCTCAGCCGCGCTTTTCTTGTAGATGTTCATGTGGAGACTATCAAGTATCCACACGGCCTCTAGCACCGGCTTAAGCGAAATTAGATGGCAGATAAGCTCAAACACTCATCTGATCTTAATGGATGAGCATCCAGGAATGAAATAAACGCCCCAACAAGGGGTAAACCTGGTAAATGCAAGAATACCCAGGAAAATTAAGCTGTAATGCCCGACGTCGTACGACTTAATTCCCCACCAAAACAATAAACCTTCAAATATTTGTCGAATGACATGTACAGAGTGCGGGCTTCCCTTATATATGTTGTAATTCGGGGACTAACAGTCCGTCAGCAAAATCATATCATATACAGGTAATGAATTGGAGCGATACGCAGGAGGTGGGTAAAATTGACGACATCTGGCCAATAAAAAGCAACTGGCGACTGAAAACTGTTGTCCAGCCTGTTTACAGGTATATGTTGGTATTTGGCAAGGACGGACTCCTGGGTTGAGCGAATATTTAACATTGGTCGTATGAGTATTGACTCGGCCTGGTTAATTGTAGGGGACCACAGTTGATCAATGACTGTCGGCCTCGACGACTACATGCATATGTCCATATATACGACATGATGTGGCCGTAATGACATATCTGTGCCCGCGAAACATACGCGACAGTTCGGGGTAGTAGATGTTTTATATAAAGGGTTTGGCTTGATAGCTATCATGAATGGTCGGGATGCAAATGGCCAAGATAGGTAATACGTTGGAGACGAAAACGACACAAAAAAATACATAATATTCACAGTCAAAACAATGGTGATCAGTTAAAATCATCGCCATATTCCATTATCACCATTATATGGTGATAGCCATCACCATTTATTGGCGATGACTTCGAAGTCTACATTCATTGCTCGTCGTCATTTCATTGGCGATGATAAGGCCCCGTCTTCAATAAATTGCATGATTCGAGATCTATCATCAGTGCTCGTCGCCATTAATTGGTGATGCCCAAGTTCCATCGCCAGTAAATGGCGATGAAATGACCACGCCATCATTTGTCTTCACCAAAAAAAAGGCGACGACAGGGCCTAGTCAGCGATAAATGGCGCTGGGCAATCACCGTGTTTCTGACTGTGTTGAATCTGTATCAATTCCATTCCATATTTTTCTTTCTCCTGTTTGGGAGTTTGGAAAACCGAGTGAGCATCTTGTCACGTGGGCCATATATGGGTGCAATTGTAAAAATGTGGCAAGCATCAGAATAAATGCCCAGTGGAACCCCTTGTAAATACTGTTTAATACGGGAAAAGTAGACAGCTATGTGTATTGACAGTAAGGGTGGGTATATTGCAATTGCTGAACGAGATACACCATAAATGACACATCTTTTACATTCTTCGAAGTTATTATCATCACATGTACTCTCAGAATCCTACCTAATGGGTTATCTACCGTGTCCGGGTCACTGTACACTTTAACAAGGAAGCTGAGCATGATGATGTAGATAATAGCTGTGTTAAAGTAGGAGACGTAAAACGTAGCCCCCAGCCCACCGATAAACGTATACGCCGCTATAACGGACGTGACCAAGACAGTAGCGTATTCTACGCTCAATCCTTTGACAAGGCTCGTCAAAACAGCGGCACCGCCTGAAAATAAATGCAAAACTGTACTGAATACGTATATGTGTATTTTCTTGATTCGGTTATAGCACAGAGACAGATTCGCTCGCTTGCGATTTTTATGCTCTGGATGAGGACTCTCCCATTTAGCTACAAAAGGAAAGCAAACCAATATTATCATGATATAGTTAATCTGCATCTCGTGCTAAACATCGAAAGAAACTTCTTTCCCCGAGACCACGTCTCTCGCGTTAATCTCGATCATCTTGCTGGTTTGAAAGTACGGTTGTGACACAGAAACGGAAAATTATTTCGAAAATATTTCTGTGTTACGCAACCTTATTTCTCATCTGGTAATAAGTATTTTTTTAGATGATTAATCATGCAATCCCCAGAGGGGAATTTCCTGGAAATATTATGAAGAATAAGAGGCAATTCCTTCGAGATATGTATACCTACATGTAAAAATCTATACTAATTTATAATCTATGAGGAATATTTGAAGGGTTCGATCCAGCTTACCCAGCATCAACATAGCGGTCACAATGATGTTAGTGAGGAGGGCGAACACACAGAAGACGACGTGAGTTCTGGACCCGAACCTCGCTTTGATAACCTGCAGGAAAGTCTTGGCTCCGGGGGCTCGAATCTTGAGTTGGACGGATATCACCGAAAACAAAAGGATCTGTATGGTGGCTCCAGCAGCATACCAGAACGGCCCACTTATACCGTACTGTCACATACAAATATAAACGGCCCATTTGCACTATATTGTCACATACATATAGAGGACGGCTCACTTATACCATACAGTCACATACAAATAGAGCCACAGGCAGCCTAAATGACCGTATATGTTGCAAGCATCAGAAGACATAAAGAAGCAGCGTGGAGAAAGTCTCTTCGTGACAGATAAGGAATGGACATGTAGTTAAATTTAACCTGCTCATTTGGAGAGGAAGGAATGGACATGTAGTTTAAGTTAACCTGTTCATTTGGAGAGGAAGGAATGGACATGTAGTTTAAGTTAACCTGTTCATTTGGAGAGGAAGGAATGGACATGTAGTTTAAGTTAACCTGTTCATTTGGAGAGGAAGGAATGGACATGTAGTTTAAAGTTAACCTGTTCATTTGGAGAGGAAGGAATGGACATGTAGTTTAAGTTAACCTGTTCGTTTGGAGAGGAAGGAATGGACATGTAGTTTAAGTTAACCTGTTCATTTGGAGAGGAAGGAAATATAATTTCTTGCGCTTGACAGGAGGAAATAGCACGAAATTACTTTCTCCTGGGGGAGCAAGAATCACATGTGGAGGTGTGAAATGTTATAACAGGTGAGCGTCCTGTGAGCTGTTATAACATTGGCGGGGGTTTCTGGTTTAAATAGAGGTCAGTTGTATGGTCAGGCCATCTCGTCAGCGGTTTGCTAAGCATTAACACACGACAGTGTTAGGACCCCGTGTTTCATCCATATAGCCTGGTGTCGCTATACTCCATCAGTTTGTCTGTACGTCTTCAACAACCATTTGCAGATTTCGATCCTTACCGGAGTATATGGCCGCTTAATCAAACGGCGTTGTGCGTTCTTTCCGGCATAGTTGACATGGACAGGCAGTCCGTACAGGAAAAAATTTTGACTCTTCCAGAGACATAAAACTGATTTGCTGGATCAGATAATCAAACATTGCCCGTTTAACACGAAAAGAGTTCCCATGGAAAGGAGTTCCCATTTAAAAGAGACGGCAACATTACAGCATAACTTTACGGTGAAATGAAGGCGGTTTGAGCCATATTAACGTGATCAGTACAGGATCTACAGTGCGGTGAAGTTGATTTTGCAACTGATTTATCGACAGAGGGACACAGACGTTACGTGATCGTAAACAGCCGATTATTTCCGATTCATCTCAGACTGTTGGGAATCCCGGAATATTATGTGGTCACTGACCTTGCTACCAGTCCGATGAAGACCGGAAGATTACCAGGGCGGAAACGGCGGATGCGAGAGCTGATATACAAGATCGAGCAGCAGCTTGTTGCACGATGCAACCTGGTATGGTGGGATATATACCCCTTTTTCAGTATGATAGCTATGGATATGATATTTTGCTCTATGATAATATCTCATTTACTCTCGTTACAGATTTCACGAAGCATTTATGCAGTACGTGAATGCAATGCTACTATATTTAATAGAGGTAGCCGGTGTTTCCCAGAACTTGTTTTGGAAGGCGAGATCAGCGCCGAACCCTTGAGTGTATGATGAAGGAAGGTTTGACAGATGAGCGGATGAAAATTTTCTATCTTGTTACATGATCGCTGCATTGTGTAATGTATATGATCGTCAGGAGTCAAAATTTCAGGTTCACTTCAGGTGTTGTAGACAATGCATTTTACCTTTTCAGAAACAGTTGTATTGTGTATCTGATAGGTTGTTCAAGGCCAATCCCAACAGAATTCACCTCATGCTATTTGAAATGTATCATATTGATTAGAAATGACAGGTGCGCTACCAGTCCATTGTCTCTATTGATTACTATTGTCCTGTTGTGACGGGATCATTTGCATATAAATCTTGGAAGGGAAAGCATATTGTTGGTCAAGGAATAATGGAGATTTTTATATATGAGACTAATTCCTACGGAGTATTGTTGTT
>JAVTVY010031608.1:0-13482 GCA_036873755.1 Hanleya hanleyi | reverse complement strand
AAGTGGGGTTTGGAAAACCTGTGATCTGGGGTATGGAATCACTGCCTCTTGATTCTGGAAAAACTGCAAATCTGGTTTTCGAACACCTGGTTGCAACTGGGCTGCAACGGGAAGTGAGGTTTGGAAAACCCATGATATGGGTTCTCAAAAAACCGAGACCTCTGGTTTTCAAAAAACCACTATCCGTTGCAGCCCAGTTGCAACCACTTTTAGTGTTTCGAAAAACATTCTTTTTACAGTGTACTGAGGTCGGAAGTCAGGACCGCTAATAGTTTCGGTTCCGGTCAGGGGACCGAAAGTATCCGCGGGTGGTATTCCTCGGTGGTGAGGCGGTCACTTCCAATCAATCAATCAGTTTATTGTTCTGACTTTGTATAAAGTATGGAGCACATACACAATGTTAATAACGATGCCATGGCGGCTAACCTGATACTCTGTTCATTCAATTTTGAGGGCCACTAGCTTATATGTTGTTTTACGGTTTGCATTAAATAGTGCTTTAAAATGGTATATATTATTGAATATAGCATAATATTCTGGGATCAGTTCTGCCCTTAAATAATCTAGACCTTTACATTCAACTATAAAATGATATTCACCACCCATCTTTCCATTATTACACATGGGACATAGCCTCATTTCCCTTGGTATATTTTTATATCTACCGGTTTCGACAGGCAAATTATGGTTATAGACAATCTAAACCTAGTCATATTTACCCTCTTACATAAAGACAATTCACCAAGGTATCGTTCGAAGCAAAAGTTCGTTTTAAATACTCTATACAAAACACATTTTGTACTATCAAGTATAGTAGATGACCATTCCTGTCTGTACTGATCACATTGTCTACGGTTCACGGCTTTAACAATCCATCTAGAGGATATTCTATTTTGATCGTGCCACTTATCTGACATACCACAAGTATCCAATATGAGCTTTATTCTTAGAATCCACGGCGATGAATATATTCCGTTTTCATGCAAACTTAGCATTACTTGATACATTTTTTAACTCAATTTGGTTTCCTTACCCTCTATCAAAACTTTATCATCTACGGCGTTGTGATCATTTTCGGTGATCAGCCTTCGAAGACTGAACGTAGTTCCATGCCGAAGTCAATGAGACTCCAAATACACTTGTTTCTCTTCGCCTGAATGTCCTGGAATCTTCTAGAATGCTACATAATGTCCGGAAGTCAACTGAACTTTGCCTTTGCCCTTAGAGATAAAACCTACGTTGAATACGCCCCAGGCAATTTAATGATAATTGCAGTTCCGGTGTGGAGGCTAGGATGTCTGGTGGCTACGAGTGTCCGGCTCCTATCTTCTAACCCAGCTAGGACACATTTCTCCGCAATGGGGACAAGTGTTCGTCCTTGGTTGTGATAGAAAAGGTTATGAAAAGGGGCACTAATTACCAGGGCATTCTTATCCATCACCGGAGGCTGGTAGGTAGCCATTTCGGTTCGAAAGGTCGAAAATGCCCCTATAAACCCTATGGACTCTAGCTCATAAGGTACCAGTGCACTTTGAATGTAACAACACATTCCCAGGTTTACGCGTTCTCAATACAAAATAACACTAAAAGTACGAGAGCATCGCGTTCAGGTAAAAACGTTCTCAGTACAGACTAGCATTTTTAGGACAAGATCACCGATTACAGGTATAATCGTTCTCAGTACAGACTATCAGTACCAGAACGAGGTTACCGCGTACAAGTACAAACGTTATCAGTACAGGCGAGTACCAGGCGAGATCACCGCGTACCGACCAGCAATACCAGGTCGAGGTCATCGCGTACAGGTTAAGCGTTTTCAGTACGGACTAGCATAACCAGGCCGAGATCACCGCGTACAGGTTAAATTTTCTCAGTACGGACGAGCAGTACCTGACCGGGTCACCGCGTACAGATTAAACGTTCGCAATACAGCATAAATGTAGCAGTTTTAAGACGAGGTTATCTCGTACAAGTTATATGTTCTGGGCTTAATCATAGTTTGCATTACAAGAAATGTATCAATCAATTTTGTCCACATATCATATAGCTGAAAATTTACTTTTTCATTTGTGACTACTCACCTCCATGATGTGTGCTAGGCCCATAGAAGTTTTGTTCCTGATACCCAATCCCGTGTCCACTTACGTTTGAGATATTAATATCCCGGAAAGTACCTGTTTGGTGGAAAACAGTGAAATGGTTTAAACTAGTCTTGAATATCAATGTCGCCAATGCTGAATATATATGGAGATTGCATTTCGGTCTTAAGTCTGTGCATGGAAGTATAAGCTAGAATGTAAACCCTATAATTCTCTCTCTCTCTCTCTCTCTCTGTGTGTCTTCTTTAAATCATGATTTTGTCCAACATAACAAAAAGTGTATCGGTAGGACAAACTGAGACAGAAAAGTTGTCATAACATGCATAATTCCCTCTATTCCAGCATGAATTTATTGATTCTAAAATTTAGCTAGACTTCGAAAAATAAGTAAATACTTTGAAACCTCGGTTCAAGTCTGTAATTGTTATTGTTGTAATAGTGTTGGACGAGCAGACAGTGTTTGTATGGGAATTTCATCCTATATGAATGCCTCAGACTATTTTCAGCTAGATAATAATTCATATAAATTTGTTAAGTGAGATTTGCCACTGAGAATGATAAAGGAAATCCTTCTACTTCCCTGGTTGTCTATGTTAGTCCAACACCTCCGTCTCGTTCGTCCAAACACAAGATGTCTTCCGTTTGCCCAACATACATAAACTGGCGATATTTTGGATATTTACCAACAAAAAGATTTGTAATATTTGCAAATGATTTGCAGATGACCAAATTCATGTTTGGGTATGCCTAATGATGAATCATCTGGTCTCTCAACAGCTTGAACACTGTTTTATATGAGATTTATCAGGTGAGGGCGATCCCGCTTTCTAAAACGGAGGCAAAAAGGGTCGCTTTGCTCAATAACTTTTGATCCCTAATTAACCAATGCTTCGAAACTTAAGGCGCATTAATTTATCTATTGTTTCGTGTCCGAAAATTTAATTTCTATTTGAAGAACCAGTTAATGTTTGTTAAACAGCGTGACAGATGATTGTCCTATTATTATGCAAATTTAGATAGATGACAATTTATTATTTTACCACTATTTGCTGTGGATATATATGTTTGTGTGCGTCGCAAATGGATTTTGCTGAATTCATTATGTGAACTGATTTATTGAGCTAAAACGACCCTTTTTACTTCCTTTTTAGAGAGCGGGATTGCCCTAACCTGTTTATGTGGAACCAGTAGCACAAATTTTGTCTGCCCAGCACCAGGATGGAAACACTTATTTTTCATTCCGCGAGTTCTCAATTTAACAGGGACAAAGTATCACCAATAGGTAATGTCAATGGAAAAATGCAGACGACATTGGACACATTGTCATTGCTAAACCATACAATATTTAGAGAATTAGACCGCTTTGTAGTTGGACGAATATACAATGGACAATATTCACTCGATTATTAAAATTTATTTTCCTTCTACCCAACTAATGTAGATGAAATTGGACTCGCTTGAGTTACAAGTGCAAGGGCCAGCAACATTTTGATGGAATTGGTAGTTATTTGTCCATCTGGTTCACCAGTTTTCCAGCATCAAGATGCCATGACCAGAGAGGATAGAAAATGTTCGTAACCAGAAATATTAAAGAAATAATATTTGTTCGATAAATGAATTGATTTGAATATTGTATTGTAAATAGAAACACAATTTCGGTATCTCTTTTGTACGATCATCTAATATTTAATCAACTGATTGCTGGCAACCAAAAGGTAGTATGGTTAAAAGCATGGCACAGTAAAATTGCAAGAAAACAGCACATTATGATTAGATTTAATTCTTTATTAGTAACTATAGCTTTCACAACTGCCTCCCGCATTATAGAATATACAGTATCTGGACATTTGTCAAATCAAGTTGTGGGACCATATTTGTCTTCGTCTCCTCAAAATTAATGACAAAAAAGTCTTTTGAAAATAGGGTTCGAATTTACCATTAAATGGTAGCACCTTAGCAAAGAAACATCCTGCTCTAAAATTGCGGAAATGCTTTGACTTCTTTACACATCTATCTGGATTCATGAACTGTACGTTGGCATGTCTTTTATTGGCAACATATTCGACCAAATTTCATCCATGTTTATGGAGGTAAACTGACGAACAGTATAGGACTACGATCACCGTAAAAAGTGATGAAAACAATACTGAAACGTTAAACGCGGTATTCGTAGATGAAGAACAGGAATCCAGATATACGAGAGTAGTAGGAAATGCGTTTCTGGGGTCCAATTGATAATTGCCCTTTATCTCCGGTCACGTGACCGGAAGTGAAATTTAACCGTGCACATGCGTGCTTAACAAACACCAGAAACGCGGCGGGTCAAAGGTCACTTCCGGTCATTTGATCCGAAATAACGTCACAATAATCAAATAAAATATACGAAGATAACGGTCAATCGGACTTCAGAGATGCTCTCCCTATCTCAGGACGAACAATGCGGCGGGGTATTGGTCACCTGTTGACGGAATTTCTTGTTGTGCGGGGTGACGTTGGTATGCTTCTAAGGTAGGACCAAGTGCCCAAACGCACCACCGCTCGTCCTAGTGTAAGTCATATGGCAAATGATTGGGTTCAGAAGTCATCCTAGGCGAAATCCCCATGTCAGCAGACCTTATGGTACTAGGTGAAATGTTTCACTGCTGGTTGTGCATGAGTATCCCTACCTACTTCCACGAACGACTCTAGGATCGAGGCCAGGGTTCAGGCATCTCGTTGGGTGAAATCTCCATGTTGCTCACCCCTCTGGTTCGCGGTACAGTGTTATATATCGTTGCACATGCGCAACCCGAATTCCCTTACCACACTACTCCAAGGCGCACACCTGATCCCCGGCGCACTGTTGGGGATAAGTCCTATTTCTCTAGTCCTTCGGGTTTTCAGTGGAGCCTCCTAATTCCGGTTGTGCACGCGCAGCCCTACTCACTCCTCACTACTCTTGGGCGAAACCCTGCCTGCAGGAGTCTCGTCGGTTTAAATCTTCATTTCCCTAGTAACATTGGTTTTCAGTACAGTTTTCCACTTCCGTTTACACATGTGCAGCCCAACTCCCCTTTCCAAACTACGCTAGGGCGAAAGCCTGGGTCTAGTCGTCAAGTGCGGCGAATTCTTCATGTTTCGATGGCCTCTGGTCCACCCGGTTGCGCATGCGCATCCTTTGTCCTCTTCCCACACTACTCCGAGGAAAGCGTCTGGGTCCAGGTGTCTGATTGGGTGAAATATCCTTATATCTTGCCCCTCTGGTCTTCAACACTCTCCTACCCACCTAAGTCAATGGTCCGTGCAGGGATCCAGTCATCTCGTTGGGTAAAACTACCATGTCTCTAGTCCCTCCGGATTCGGTACAGCGTTCAAATTCCGTTTGCGTATGCGCAACCCAACTACCTCCCCACTCCAATCCAGGGCGAAATCCTGAACCCAGCCGTCTAGTTTGGTGAAATCCCATGTCTCTATGCCGTGTGGTTTTCGGTACAGAAAATTCTGGGAAAAGTGGGTTTCCCTCTTGCTATTATGCTGGGCATAATTATGGAGATAGTATCGAGGACCAGGCATACAATATATAATGGTATTTCTATGTTTTAATATTATCTAAGTTGCGTGGCTGAGATGATTATTATGCCATCCCGCGGTGAGGGTGTGGAGTCTCAGAATGTCTGGTGGCTAAGAATGACCAGTTTCTCTCTCCTAACTTAGTCGGGACATATTTTTCCACCTTGAAGAAAAGTGTCAGTCATTAGTTCTATAGAAAAGGGACACTTTTAGCCAGGATATTCTCAGCCTTCCCATCGACACAGCATATCCAGTTGTTCTAGGGTGGGCATTATGGGTTAGTTTATCTGGCTATTCATGCATCTACCAGATTACCCCATGTTGAGGCGTTTACTCCATCAGACGTCCACGCTGCTCATCCATTGAGGTTCCTGTTGCTTCAATACACTTTGTTGGGAAGCAACAGGAACTTGATAACGTGATCTCTAGCACTGTAATTGCACTTGTCTTTATTGTAACAATATAAACGCCCTGTCTGTGCCTTTTGCTGTCCTCAGTGTTATAAAGGGTGGATGGCGGGTGTCTGGTTCCATGTTGCTTCAAATATATATTCTTTGAAGCAACAGGAACGCAACTTGGCTGGGTGGTGCTTAGTCATGATATGGTCGGAATATTGTTGAAAGCGACGTTGAATCCTATTCAATCACTCCATTGACATGAGGTGAGATGTTTTGAGCTGATCTGTCATCACAGCTCTCGAGCTAGCGTATCTAATTCCGCTTGAACCGGTGCTAGGGGCCGTGTGGATACTTCGTAGTCTCCACATGAACAGCTGCAATAAAAGCGCAGCTGGGATACTAAGGCTACGTCCGATAATTCACCGTATTCTCGGGTCTGAATATTAGATGCTTTTCACACTTCTTGCATATCGCTCCAATTTGTTTTCTGTATATGACAGGATTCTGCTGGTGGACTGTCAGTGGTGGTGGCCCGCCTTTTGTATATGTCACTCGACCTATATATGTAGGTTTATTGTTTTGGTGGGAAATTTAAGCCGTACCACGTCGGGCATTACAGGTTAGTCTCTTTGGATGGGGGAGATCGGGGTACAGTAGGACATGGGGCACAGTGGGACAAGCCGTCTAGCTCCTTTGTTAAGTACAGGAAGCACATTAATATCAGGAGAAAACTACCGCCCCCATACAATACCTATATTGATTGCAAATAAAAAGTATCATTGGCAAAAAATTAAGTTTTTGAGCAGTCCAAGTAAATTTTGAGGACTGAGGATGATATTTTGTTATGCCAAGTTTTCAGCAGTACTTCATTGCTGTTTTGTTAACACTGAGAAAGTATGGTCAAAGATACAGTTTAGATCATATCGATTTATTATCTCAGATATATGTATTAGTTTTCCCCATAAAAAGGAAAATAGCATGCACCTGGGGCGGACTGTGACACTTTTGCTGAGGCACACTGGGGCAATAGTAATCACATGGTGAAATTTACTTCCATCCTAAAATGTTATTAGAATGTATTATTTGGTTTCCTAGATGATGGTAATTGCTAATGCTATCAGATTTCATGAGTTTTACAAACACTTATAAAGCCAATTGCTTTCGTTGGAATGAGAATCATACAAAATATTTTTCCTCAAATTTGGCCTCTGAGAGATATTTTACGTAAAACAGGGGTCTAAAATAGAAACTAACGTACCCATCGCTGTTGAGTCTTATTTGTATATACTTGATATAATATATATTTGATTATTGTCCCATCGCACCCAAGTGGGTGTCCCAGTGTACCCCATAGTGGGGCAAATTGAGACACGTTTTTTACGTTTTTAAAAACGAATTCTGGAGATATTTTCGAATTATTTGTATGACAATGTCATTCTAAATATAAGTTATAACGAGAGTATAGAAGGCTACACTACAGGACAATAATACGAGAGATTTTTGTAAAAGATGAAAAATGTCCCAGTGTACACCAGTCTCCCATATTCTCCATCAGACGTCCACGATGCTCATCCATTGACACCAGATGGGTTGTTTGAGCTGATCTGTCATCTCAGCTCCCGCGCTAGCGTATCTAATTCCGCTTAAGCTAGTGCTAGGGGCCGTGTGGATATTTCATAGTCTCAACATGAACAGACGTCGCCTGACCTTGTCAATTTTTTTCCACCTCTTGCATATCGCTCCAATCCATAAACGCACGATTCGTGATGACGAAGGGCTGGGCATGCACAAATATATTGCTACTCGGGTCTCCTTCTGCCTGGGCAAATAGCCGAAGGCGAGCTTCGTTTGGAAGTCCGTGGATGGGGTCATAACTGGTATTGGCGTTTTGGGTCAGACTGCACAAATCGATCAATCGGCGATTGTATAAGTCCATCACAAAACGATAGCCGTTTTACTCCATTTCTCGGTACAGCGTTATACGTCATTGAACATGCGCAATTCGACTGCTCTCTCCACACTAGTCTCTAGGGCGCATACCTGTCACTAGGCGCCTTTTGGGGTGAAAGTCCTTCCCGGACGAAATTTAATCTAACTTGGCTTAGATAATATTCCAGGCATTTCCAAGCTAAAAGACTGGATTTGTATAATCTAACCTTTTCTAAGGGCTTCGAGTGAACGAAAGCCTGCAGAAAGTTTAGAATTTACTCTTAGCACAAGAATGCAGGTGCTAAGAATTCTCCCACGCACCCTAGACTTCAGAAACCGCCATTACATTTTCAGTCTAAGCGGCTTGCAGAGAGCTTAAAATGGTCATATGATCAGTCATGTGATCATATTTTCCCGTTATAATTGAAGAAGAAGGAATTGATCTGATGTCTGCAAGAACACTGGCTCTTCATCGTGTCCATGCAAAATTTTGTATCGATATGTGCGTCAATTGGTAATTGATTATGCAGCTTCATTTCAGATAAAGTACAAAGAGGACAGGATGTGCATGAATGGGCCACTCTAGCATGACTAGGCTGCTGGGAATTAGATAGAAAGAATCCTGGGCATTTTCTTCACTGTACAAGTTGGTCTATATACAAATGTTTATCATGTACCTAAATTCAGCGACCTGTCTTATAGTAAAATTTAGGTCAAGCCCAAAGGTCACTGTGAACCAAAATATCAGAAAAAATGTTAAAAATCGCGATATTTTTTTGCCCGTAGATAAATTAAGGGGAGACAGTGTGTCAGATTCATGTACCAAAATTTAGGTTACGGCGAAAGGTCAAGATTACTTTGAGCCCAATATCAGGAAATCATAAAAAATCATTAACATTGTGTTGTATGCTGTGTTAGAGGATGTATGTGCGAGCGTATTTTGAAGCCAGTTCAGGCTCTTGTTCTGAATAGCATTTCAATATAATTGAGCTCTGCATTTCAATATAATTGAGCTCTGTTGCCAGGCGAGACCTGGGATACAATATAACTGACACTATGTTCCAGTCTGGCCCAAACAATACATATAACAGTATCTCACCACATGATTGTGCCATATGAGCGACGCTGTTACATTGTCAGGAGAAACAAAGAATGCCCAGATAAAGTAATCTGGATATGCATGTACAATATCTGATTATTCCTTAAGAGAATACATAAACACACACACACACATGTTCGACATAATCTCTGTTTATTTACGACCATAATGGGTGTAGTATAAATGGACCATCCCTCATTAAGACATTAGCAATTGACATACTAGAATCAAAACCTGGAGAGTCTTAGCTAGCCGGAGAGCCTGAAAGGAGAGCATAGCTAGCTTGAGTCAACAGTCGTCAAATAGCGGACGGATTTAAAGCAAACATTCATGTCAGTTAGAAGTACTTTCCTACCTGAAAGATTAGGGAGAAATGTGAATGAAATAACTTCTAAATATCCCGATACGTTGCGGTCACACCATCTGGGAGAACTTTGCGCGAGGGACTAGCGGGACTCGGTGGTGTCCCTTGGTTGTGTTTGCATTGAAAGTGTCGGATCATACTATCGCGAGGAGAGTCCTCTGACAGAACTTATATGTACATGATGTGTAGCCGACCAATACATATGGACTGATGACGGATACATGTTAATCCCTATATGTACAGACACCACCACCACCACCACCACACACACCATTACTACCACCAGCACACATCACCACCACTACCAGCACTACCACCACCATTAAAACCAACGCAAACACACACACCACCAACACCAGCACCGCACACATACAGGTAACTACCAGGTAGCCAGTTCGAACAAGGCCCCCATCTCAACCAAATGTGTCCCTACGGCGTTACTGTAAAACTTCACAAAGGTCACAGGGCAAATATACTGAGTTTCTGCTTTCCCTACTACTATCCGGCAACTGGATTACTTCCTTTGACTTTTACTTCCCCGAAATTGAGAGACTACGCTATCTCACCAACAGCATTCCCATTTTTGTGACTCACCAGGTGTAAAGTCCGCCTTTTATGTGAAAACACGCACCCACCCATGACTTGATCGACCTGAAGGAGCTCTTCACATGGATACCCTTCTCGACCAGGTTTGCGCCCATTATGGACCAACTTCGACTCCAAAACGTCCAATGCCTTTTCCTACTGCGCAGGCAGAACATTGCGCTACTTTTACTCCACACCAGTCAAGTTAGATGCTACCACATGAGAGCTTCAAACTGATACACAACACGAACTATTCGGACCAATAGGGGTCCACCTCAACACTAAAACGTCCCTTCCAATGATTTTTCCCCATAATTCTCTGCCTGTGCACGCGACACTAATCCAATCGGATGGTCCCCCACGAATGCTCCAATTTGACGCATCCCAATCGAACCAATATTGGTCCGTCTTGGCCCTAAAACATCCGTTCGAATATTCTGTTTCTATTGCGCATGCGCAGATAGAGGTTATTCGCTTCCCACACCCATCCAGCTGGACGTTACCCATGAGAGCTTCAAACCGATAACCTCTCCGACCCATTCTTACTACTATTCGTATCACGCTGGTTCTCTTCAGATCACCGACGTTAAGCAACGTTGATCTATGTCAATACTTGGACGAGTGACCGGGTGATGTACTGGTTGGGTTGATCAGTGTCCAGGATAATAGGAACTGTGGACACTCTCGTGTTCTGGCATATGTAGGCACCGTCGTGATATGACAGAAAAATGTTGAAAACGAAGTTAACTCCTACTCACTCACTCACTCGAATCCATAACGTCCATTCCGGTGCCTTTATCCCGCAATTCACTGTCTGCGCATGCGCAGTAAAACGCGGACGACTCATTAGTCCAGTCGAATTGTCCCCCCACGAGAGCTTCACAATGACACCTCCCACAGCCCAGTACGCACAATATTGGTCCGTCGCGACACCAAAACATCCATTCAAATACATTTTTTTCTACTGCGCATGCGCAGATGGACGATATGTCCACTCCACACTCATCCAGCTGGACGCTCCCGAAGAGTGCTTCGATCTGCCTGCCTACTGCACATGCGTCATCAGCACTTTTCAACAAAGGACAACGCATGGCCTCGTGACCCTCCCATCGTGTTCCACAGCTCGAGATGAAGAAAACAAGGGGCCACACCCGATACCTCCAATGTCCATGAGTGGGTTCACCATTGGGAATAATATTTTCCACTGCTCCAGAATTGACCTCAAATATCCACCCCCAAACCTGCCTGAACTTTTCAGCGAAAATCAACCACTGGCCTCGAGACCCCTCATCGTGTTCTACATCGCCAGACAAAGAAAACAAAGTGCCACACCGCATAGTGAAAGTCACAAGGAAAAAAAACAACTGACTACCCCAAAGCTTCCATACCGCAAATGTCCATGCGTGGTTCCCGATTGGGCTTACACCATAGCAGTATATTGATCTGCCCTTTGATAGGTATATTGGGGTATTTTCAATCTTGCCTAATATGGGCTGACTCGTGAAGCAGTGAATAACGTGCCCGATTCTGGAGCGAGCAGTACGGGTTCGACTCCAGCAAGGACCAGGGGGATTCCCCTTCCTTCGCTGTTTGGCCATGTATGGGGCTTATACCACTATGTTCCCGGAGATGGCCGGTCATTGCCGGAGATTCCCGGACTGATCTAGGGGCGATAACTCTGCTGGCCTAATTCCTGGTTATCATTTCTGCCCCTAAATCAGTCTCCAGATCCCCTTTCACAACTTATCAATGTTAATTGTTATCGCACCGGTCATGTCGGAGACCCTCCGACAATGTCCGGCCATCTCCGGGAATATAATGTTATGAGC
This sequence comes from Hanleya hanleyi, assembly GCA_036873755.1. Classification (NCBI taxonomy): domain Eukaryota; kingdom Metazoa; phylum Mollusca; class Polyplacophora; order Lepidopleurida; family Hanleyidae; genus Hanleya; species Hanleya hanleyi. The sequence continues at coordinate 1,630 of JAVTVY010031608.1, read as the reverse complement.
CCCATACATGTTCATGGACAAACAGCAATGGAAGGGGTATCCCCCTGGTCCTTGCTGGAGTCCAACCAGTGCTGCGTGCTCCATAAGCTGGCAAGTTATCCACTGCACCACCAGTCGGCTCATATTAGGCAAGGTTGAAAATACCCTAATATACTTACCAGAGGCCAGATCTATATACGGCTATGGTGTATGCCCAATCGGAACCCACGCATGAACATTTGCGGTATGGAAGTATTGGGGTGGTCAGTTTTTTTCTTGTAAATTTTACTATGGAGTGTAGCACCTTATTTTCTTTGCCTCGCGATGTAGAACACTATGAGGCCAGTGCTTGTCTTTCGCTGAAAAGTACAGGCAGGTCTGGGATGGGCATGTTAGGTGCATTCTGACGCAGTGGGCACATGCGTAGTAGGCAGGCAGATGGAGGTGGACGTTTTGGGGTCTAGGTGGACCCATAATGGTTCGATTGGGTTGTGCGAGGTATCAGTTCGAAGCACTCATTGGGAAGCACCCAACTCGATGGGTGTGGTGTGGGAATACCGTCTATCTGTGCATGGGCAGTAGAAAAGGAATGTTTTGAATGGACGTTTTGGGATCGAGACGGACCAATATTGGGCGTACTGGGCTTTGGGTGGTGTCACCGTGAAGCTCTCGTGGGAGACCATCCGAATGGAATAATGTGTCGTCCGTTTTCAACATTCTGCGCATGTGCAGACAGAATTGTGGGGAAAAGGCACTAAATGGGGCGTCTTGGAGCCGAATGAGCGAGTGAGTGTGTAGGATTTAACTTCGGTGATCTGACGAGAGCCGGTGTGTCCAACGTGATACGAATAGTGGTGCGAATGCGTCCGGGAGGATATCAGTTTGAAGCTCTCATGGCGTAGCGTTCAACCGGATGGGTGTGGGGTGAGAATATCTTCTTATATGCGCAATAGAAAAAAGATATTTTAATGGACGTTCTAGGGTCACGACGGACAAATATTGGCCCGATTGGGCTGCAGGAGATATCAAAGTGAAGGGGACCATCCGACTGGATTAGTGTGTCGTCTGTTTTCAACAACCGGCGCAGGCGCAGGAAGGGAATTATGGAAAAGGGCGCTGACGGGACGTTTTGAGGATGAGGTGGACCCTTAGTGGTCCGAATGGGGTCTGATGAGGTAGAGTCCAACTGAACTGATGTGGAGTAAAATTAGCACAATGGAGCGCCTGCGCAGTAGAAAAAGGGCATTGGAATGAACTTTTTGGGGTCGAGGTTGGCACTGGGTCGGGAATTGTATACATGTGAAGAACTTCTCCTGGTCGATCATGTCATTTTCAAATAAAAAACGGACACAGTTATACACAGAAATGGGAATGTTGTTGTCGTTGAGATAGTGTTAGTCTCTCAATTTCGGCGAAGTAAAGGTCAAAGAAAGTAATCCATTTGCCCCTTAGTAGTAGAGAAATCAGAAACCCAATTTATAAGCCCTGTAACCATTGTGGAGAGTTTTACTGTAAGGCCTTAGGGACACGTTTGGTGGAGATGGGGGCCTTGTTCGAACTGGCTACCTGGTAGAGTTACCTGTGTCTGTGGTGGTGGTGTTGGTGGTGTGTGTGCGTGTGTGTTTTTGGTGGTGTTTGTGGTGCTGGTTGT
>JAVTVY010031607.1:0-12091 GCA_036873755.1 Hanleya hanleyi | reverse complement strand
ATATAGATTTCATTTTTCTCAGGATCACACCGAAAGTAGGAATTTTGTTCAGTGCTTTCATTTGATATATACAATGTTTTATTGTAATGAGTAAGTAGTCCAATGGTTTGTATTGCAGCCCTAATAATCCTAGTATTACTTTTTCTGGCGTAAATTGAATTTTTATCCCTGCCGTTCCCAACCATTTTTCTAGTTCAAACCAAATTGGACGAATCACTAAACATTCCCAAAATATATGAATAATCGTTTCAGCTGAACTTGCACAGAAAGTACACAAATTGCTGATATTAGAATCTAATCTATGAGCAAAAATATTTGTCGTCAAAATTCTATTCTATTCCGGTATGGCTACAGCCCGGTACGCACACGTTTTATCGAGCTCCTGAGCTCACCAGCTGTTTGCCTTGCTTAGTCGGAATACAACCTGGCTATGAACAATATATAATTTTCGAATGTGCCTGCTATGATTTGGAAAGTAAATGTCGAAACAGAACAGTGCCAAAGCAACTAAAAAGAGGAGAAACAGAAACGAAAAACCTACTCAGAGCGCCGGCATACCAAGCTATTTTCTTAGAAGTACACTGCCCGGTCAAGGTGACCCCATTGTAAATCCCGTGCTGAGTGAACCGGACAGATAGATAGATATATAGATCATTTATTTGCCATATGTGGCGCCCTCTAGGAGCGAGTATACATTAAAACACATATATTTTTTTCATTAAAACTACATATAATCACAGTTTACTTGTATCACAGGTTATGAACATGGAGGTTAAAACGAGACAAGACAATACAAATACAAATATCTACATCAAGGTCATTATTTAGAAAGAAAAAAAAAATAAAAATAAAAATAAAAAAAATAAAAATAAAAGAAAAAAAAACAAATACAAAAAAAACAAAACAATTAAAATAAATAAATAATAGAAGTAAGAAAAAAGAAAAAAAAAAGAAAAAGAAAAAAAAAAATACTAATAAAATAATAATAAGAAATATCACTAACGGTTGAGATTTAAAAGTGTCTTTCTCATTGTAAAACATTCCCGAACATATTTTGCTAACTTTCTACAAAGCCTTGGGTTTTCATTCGTTAGCAACCAATAGAATTGTGCATTGAGGTTCAGGGATATAAATTGTGGGCAATATTCAGCAACCTTTCCAAAGAACTTTTTGCGATATTTGTTGAAATGTGAGCATGTCATGAGAAAATGTTTTTCATCTTCCACTTCGTTAAGGTCACACAGGCCACAGACAATAGCGTGGACAACATGGCCAGTAGTGACAAGGCGTCAGGTAACATTACTGAACTATTGCTTGGTTTAGAAAAGAGACTGACTGAAAATATTAAAAGTACCGCCAACCAGTTAGAAAAAACTTTGAAATCTGACATAGAAGAGGTGAAAAAGTCTATATCGGACTTAAGCTGCAAAGATTCGGAAAATTCAGAGGCATTGAACTTCCAGCAAAGCGAAGTGAAAGACATAAAGGAAGATATTATCCCCTCAATGAAAGCACAATTTGAGGCCGAAATCAAATTTCTTCGAGATAGTTTGATGAGGAAAGATAAACATGATCGCAATAGAAATCTGCTGATATACGGGGTACCCGAGATTCGGGGAGAAAACACTGAAAATGTGACGCGAAATCTGATGGTGGAAAAACTAAAGTTGGAAAAAAATATTGTCGATAAAATGATTTTTATCGCCTGTCATAGGCTCCCGAGACGAAATCTGCCCCGCCCGAAGGAGAGAGAGGGTTTAGGGGAGGCACCACCAACCATCATCGTAACGTTGTGTACGAACGGGATCTGATATTAGGGTCTACCAGTAATCTACAGCATTCGAAGATTACGATCAGGACGGATTTACCACCAAAGATGCGTGCAATTAGGGGCAAATTGTCAGATTCGGCCTATCAGCTACGACAGAGTACTAAGTGCCAGACCAGGATAAAGGTATATGACCTCACAGTTGTACTGGAAACACGGGCAAACCGAGAGGACCAGTGGGTTAGATATGCTGCCGAAAGTCCATAAACTGTAGGTATTCTTTTCTTGAAACAATACGAACACGTTGGTGTTGAAACACAGGCAAAAATCGTTGAAGCATAAAATAAAACACACTTTGAAACAAATATTAACTGTGAATCTGAACTTTGAACTTTCATATAATAAAAGGATTTTACTCTGTGATCGACACCCCCGCGTGGCCGGTTTAAGAAATCATGACAGTCACAACACACATGTACTTATCACTTCAAATTTATATGGTGCCTCCATATATCTGAAAGACGCCACTCCTTTCTTTGGTATATCCTATATATGTAATTGCTGAACTGTGGCAGTCATTTTGAGCTGTTTATATACAACGAAGTAGGAGACGCTGTTTAATTAACTATATATACATGTATACTTTTGATTGCTCTGGTATAATATTAACTTAGTTGTATTCTACTAGATGCGATGGTAGAGATGGTTCCATTCTGTATTTAAACTTAATTATTGATAGATCTCTACCTACCAACTGACCTTTAATACCAGGTTGTTGCAACGATTGTTTTCTGCGGCAAATAGTACTGCACGGTTGATTTTGTTTCATGATCGGTACATATATGCAATTTGTATTTGACTTGGTGACCCCCAGTACACAAAGTTGTGTCTTAACCTTTCAATTTGATATCACCTGACGTAATGTACTATTTTTACAACCAATTTGCATGTAGGCTCAACCGTGAAGTAGGGCTATATCTTTCTAACGTGAATCTGCTAGTATATAACCATTGGCATATAATACCGAACTAGCATTCTGGAGAGGTATTTCTACCGGAATCGTTTCTCATGCACATGCACTTATAATGAAATGACATCAAGTATTCCTACATGTAACACCTGTGTTATATCTGCACCCGGCAGTTTTTGTGGCGACTGCTCCTATCTATTTTTGATACATGTACATTAGGCGACTGCGGTGCGGGTCATAGTTCACGTGGCTGGTGACGCTTTAGCTGGTCTTTTTGGCTAACAGCAGATTCACGCATGTGTTATATTTTGATCTGTGCAATACTAGTATTATGAAATTAAATACTTACTATGTTTTATTCTAAACATTAACAATTTTGTTCAGCGAACATCGCATTTGATTCCTATATTTTTGTATGCGAAAGTATTTCTGTGTCTTTGTGGAGAAGATGGGATCTCTTACTTTGTTAATAGCCATATATATTGCATCTTCACCAGCCAAGTCAACTACATCGCGAAGCTCTCTACGCTGCCTTGACATTCTTGGCTGGTGGCAGAGGAATACTGCTCTGCGCCACCTAGTGGAAGTTTTAACGGCGAGAGACTTTTTGCCACCAGGAGTTGTTCCCCTTCAATCTCAAGTCGGCACACACGTGAGGCGATTTGTTATCGTTCGACCTTGCAGCGTGTCCCAAAATCTGATTCAATTGATCAGAAACACCGAAAGTGGCCGTGAAAGTGCTCTTCCTGTATCTTTCAGTAGAATTTTCCTGCACACTCGACACCACTCATTCTTAGTGGGGGCCGTCATCTTGGGAAACCAACTACTACGTAATGCGCATTCTGATTGGATGCAGCACGCCGTCTCTGCATCCAATCATCAATGAGGATTAACGTTCCAACTTTACTAGAGAAGTATGCCAAGGCAATGTACAGAGCAACGTGATGTACGTCGACTTGGCTAGAGAAGATGTATATATTGATAATCTACAGATTAGGTATCTAGCGATTCCGGCAAAGCAACGGCAAGATATAACCCACAGCAAAATGTGTGAAAAAGGATTCATTGTTATTTATTTACTTTTGTTTCTCATACAAGGGAAGTCAACATATAAAGGCATACACACAATCATCCGAAACACGATGGTATACTGTAATAGTGGAAATATTTTTGATATAATTGTTCATGCGCATGTCAGCTTTTCACCATACAAAAACTTACCGATGCAATGCAAAAGCTCTCTCCCTCCATTAAATGGATGCCTTCAAAATGTTAGGGCTTGTATTCACTTTAAATTTGGCAGAAATGGTTGAGAGAAACTATAAAGATAAATTAAGAGAAATTGAAATTATTATGAAAATCTGGTCACAACGCTATTTATCACCACTGGGTAGAATCGTCATTTTAAAAAGTTTATTGATATCGAAATTGAATCATCTGTTCTCTTCTCTCCCAAACCCACCCATAATATTAATTGAGGAGTTTCAAAAGAAAATATTCGAATTTGTATGGAATTCGAAACCAGATCAAATTTCGAGAAAGATAGCTAAACATCCAATGAAATTGGGGGGATTGAAAGTGCCTGATATATACTATACAATTCAAGCACAGAAAATTTCCTGGATAAGAAGACTATATAAAAGGACTCCCAAATGGAGCGAAATACTTAGGACATATGTTCCTGAAAATCTAAATCTAATAGAGATGGGTAATACAGCGTTAAAGAATATGGTAATACCACTTGTAGGAAACAATTTTTGGAAGGATGTTTTAGTAGCATACGGAGATTTTAAGCAAAAATGCTCCATTGATCGTGCCAGTAAATTCTCGAACGAGTTTTGTCGACGATCTTCTGGACGCATCTGGAAAGTTCCTCTCTATAAATAAGTTTAACGATACATTTGGTACTGATGTTAATTACTTGGAGTTCATGGGAGTTTGTCATGCAGTAAAAAAAGCAGCAAAAGATATAGGGATTGAAATGATTAAAGCGCAAACATATTGTCCACTAATACCGCCACATTTACTTCAGCTTATAGAGGATGTAAAAGGCAGTAGGACATATATGATACTTTATTATCCCCTACATTTATAAAGCGAACTGCCAATTTAAAATGGGAGACCGCTCTTGAAAAATATTTACTAGAAATGAATGGCAAAACATCTATTTATTACAAAATAATTACAGAGAAGAAAAATTTAAGTGGCTACATTATAAAATTGTGAATAGAATTTTTCTATAATATGGCATGGTTAAACAATAGGATACATACATAAAGAAATATTTTTGATACATGACATACTGGGATATGTTAATTAACTATTTAGTGAAAGTATGTAGTACATGGCAGTGTGACTAACGTCACAGGACCTACGAAGTACAGTAGGCATTAGGACTCGAACGCGAACTGAACTCTTGGAAATCCCCACACCCAGTTGAAATCCTGCATATATTAAGATGGGCACTGCCCAAGTCAGAATCGCCAGTGATTTTCATCAAAAATCACCAGAAATTTTCATCAAAAGTAGGTCAGCTCAGAACTTGTTGGTAACAGTTTCCTAATGCGCCTTCATTCCAAAATAAATAACACTCGCCGATTTAATTTTACAATTTTCTAATTAAAGGAAACAGATTGAATAATATAGGTTCAGTAGATTTCAAGCTTTACGTGTGAAAATACATTTACATCTCTTTAATGGTTTTCAGTGCCCTTGTACAGGATCAAAACAACTTTTTGAATCACATTATTTTCCCAACAATACGACAATTTTTTTATATATATCACTATAGTAGAAAGGTAGCGTTTATGTAGTTTACGGTAATTCAACTCACGACCAACACCTTCTATGCACAAGATAATAATGATTCTATGTCATTCTCCTGAGTATAACCGGTACAAAGACGAATAAATAGCATCTCTACATCACGTTGTTATCTAGATATATGAGACAACACATTTTGGGCATTGGCAATCTGATGAATGTACTATTCCGGTTTTCTTGTTTCACATTATATTCTATCGCGGTTGATCGATGATTTTCTTCATTGATAAACGTTAAACCACCTAGCTTTAACTAATTCTGCTAGGCTGTCTTCATTCAGACTGTACAGCCTACACAGTCCACAGAAAATACACCGCACATTCTTGTACTCCCAGCCTGATCACATTTGATGGCAAGTTTAGCGGGCAGTTTAATGTCTAAGCTAGGAAATGTTCCAGGATAGTTGACAGGACACCGACCACTGTAATTTGATGTGACAAGCAGCAGAGCAGCAGAGTAGAAACCGGCCTTATCTCAGTGGGCTTGGATATAAATCACTGTTAAAAACCACAAGGCTCGATAGAGCCTCTCTCTGTGTTTGTTCCAAGGACAAGCCTTAATGACTTTTAAATCCACTGATAAGGCTTCATGGTCATAAAAGGAACATGATACTGTTAAAGGCCACATGGATGGTATGTATCTATTACAATATACTGAAGTGTTCATTATAAATCTAATTTTAATCAGAATTATTTCGGATCAGAACTTGCTGGTAACAATGCCCTAATGCACGTTCATGCCAAAAATCAAGGTTCTAATGTCAACGGTTCTCCTTATTTTGCCAACGAAAGGATTCAGATGGACTGACTCACTCACTCATTACCGGACAATTTGCGATCTGTAGCCTACTTCGTAGGAATATTTAGTAATGGTACATGTTTAGGTTATTAAATATCTACGGAACCGTGGAGGGGATATAGTTAATATTTTTAACATTGGTCAAAATTATCTGGGGGGAAATTAGCGATTGGTCAATTATCTCGGGGGAAATTAATTTTCCCCTGCGTATGCGCACAATACCGGAAATGGTGCGCAGGGGTCAAAGGTCACTTTCGATCACGTGACCAGATCCGGAAGTGACGTCAGCTCCATGGGACTCCACGATATGCAAATTTTTTAGTTCAACTGAGCAGAAGTCGTCTTTCTCCGTGAATCGGTTTTGCCTACTGGTGGTGATACGGTGACTTCCGGGGACAAGATACCGCAGACAGAAAATAGTGCCATGTCATCGAGACTTCATATCTGCAGGGGATCGCCTGAATCGCCGGGAATGGGGGTGGTTGATAGGGGTGGTCGATTGGTTGGTTATTATTGGGTAGGCTAAACAGTAGCCGGTGGTTAACCGACTGTCCATGCGCAGGAGCCTGATATACGGCGATGAACGACGGTCGTGACTGACATGTTGGTTGTTTACATTCTGCAAGAAGTGTTATGCTAAACACTATTATAATACTATTGGGGTCTCGCGTAAGCATGTAATAATAAAGAGTGTAAGCGTGTAATAATAATAATACAAAATGTATGTATAACTCCAGTGCATTTATAATGTGAACTGTTAAGATGGCTATTTTCAAAATGGCGGCTGCACAACGTTTGTCCTATGTTAGTCCAAGATTCAAGATTCAAGATTCAACTTTATTGTACGAACAACCCAGTAGGGTAGAGTACATAACAGAATAATAAAATCAAATCAATACAGAACAGACAAATTGATATATATACATACTGCATGATAAGATATCGAGGGCAGTTATGGCGGGTTCCGGTCTATACAGTTTAACTTCGATTTACCCTCATGTACCAGTTGTATACTGTATTACATATTGTGTTAGTTAAAGGTATATCTACCAACGACATGATAAAGATAAATTTATCTTCATCTGATAATTCATCACAGCCAGGGTAAATGACCGTGACCTTGGTGAACAAGATATCTCTCTGCGCATCATGAATTGAGCAAGACAACACAAGTGCATTTCGTGCTCTATTAAATTACACCGGTCACACAGACGTTGTTCAACCGGTATTGGGGGTTTAACATGTCGTCCGGCGATGAAGCATAATGTTATCGGGGACCAGCAAATCTCAACACGTTGTCTTCTGCGGTATGAATGCATTAGATACACACCCGTCCGCTAGTTTTATATAATTTTGCATGGTACAATTGCTTGCAAAAGGTTAAAAAACATCCGTGCAGGTCCGTTTGTGTCATGTTTGGGATGATACGAGAATTAAGATCGTAGCGCCATCTATACACTCTGGACGCAAGGACGGCAACTCTGACGGGAAAATAACTTTGTTGGCGGCTGTCCCAAGGAGTATTAGGTAGGAGTATTTTTCTTCTTGTGGACTTTACTATGGGGTGTGGCATCTTGTTTTCTTTGTCTCGCGATGGAGAACACGATGGAAGGGGTCACGAGGCCATGGGTTGAATTTCGCTGAAAAGTTCACAGCTCCCGAGCTAGCGTAGCTAATTCCGCTTAAGCCGGTGCTAGGGGCCGTGTGAATACTTCATAGTCTCCACATTAGTAGCTGCAATAAAAGCTCGGCCGAGATACTAAGGCTTGGTCCGTAAATCCACCGTACTCTCGGGTCTGAAGGCGTGGCGCCGAGAGAAGTTTTCCTGTAGAGTCATATGGTTTCTTTTTAGTCGCCAGATGTCGTAAATTTTTCCCATCGCTTGCATATCGCTCCAATTCGTCTATATAGCGTTTGGTGTAGGAGAAGGAGCAGACTTTGGAATGGCTATATTTTGAAAATTTCTTCACGTAGACGTATTCATACGAGAACAGATATAGTTCCACCAAAAGTGGTGAACAATTTGTACCCACTGGGTTACATATACGCTGTCGGTATATGGTATTGCTGAATTTCGAATAAACATTTCTGTAAATAAAGAAAAATCCCAAGAATGATATCCTTTACATGCAGTACAACTGAAGAAAGCCTTATGGCTTATGAGATTAACATACCGATCATCACTTTTATTGAACAGCGATATTACCAATGAACTAAGGTGCTCAATGAGTTCTTGATAGTAGAGATAGTAGTATAGAAGTTCTAGTTCTTGATAGGAAATAGTAGTATAGAGTCGAGAAATTCCATGTAGATACATTTCTATAGGGTATGTGTTCTTTGCCATCTAGTTCTTCCGTAAGACTTCTACATGCATTCGACATTAGAATTTCTCGAAATGGCATCACATTAATTCCACAGAAATGGTTTAACTGCTAGTAGCAGGGCTCTTGTTAACAAAGTCGACAACAATTTAGTGGTATAAATTCTGAAAGCAGCTATAAATCTATTTTTGTATGGGATTTTATGCATTCTGGGAGCCCAGTATAATGTGGTATATCGGTGTGAGTGGTGGGAAGAGAAATACGTCCCACTGCTCTACCCACTGAGCTACTGAGTGCAGTCGGGGAAGAGCTCGCTGATTCAATCCATTTCACAAGTAAGCGGGTTATTGCCACGATAACAAGTGAATTTTGGATATATTAGAAGACAAAATGTTTCGACTAATAATTGACGTCATCTTCCGGGATACTTGGAAAATGGATTGAATTAGAGGTACAAGCGTCTGGTCCGTCATTCATAATTCAGCCGTCGTCCATTAGAGAATATCCGCGTCCATAATCCATCCAGAGCTGTTCCCGACTGGACTCAGTAGCTTAGTCGGTGGTGCAGAGGAAGGATATCCCCTAGATCGTGAGTTCGATTCTCACCCAAGCCAGTATTTTCTGTCAGGATATTTTACAATGTAGGAATATAATTATATTATAATTTTTCCTTGAAGATGACTGCAATTATAAGACCGTTACATCTTGAACACGATCCCCATCAAATTCCAACTGATACGGGCGCCCCGATTTTCGCCTTAATGGCTACTGGCATAGACGAGCACGCAGCTGATTATAAGATTATCATCCAACACGCAGCCTTGTATGTCCGAAAAGTGAAACGGAATCCATCCGTCCCATTGAGGCACCTCAAAGCCTGGGACAGAAAACAAGCCCAGTAGCCTATCCGACGTGAACAAACCAAACTGCCCTCTGTGCCTGCAGAGAATGTAAGCGCCGAAAAAGAAAATATGTTATTAGTGAAAATACCCAAGCGACTGATCCTGGCCTGAGTGAGAATACCATGTTCAACGGAGCCTACCCGAACAACCCGTTCAACTTTAAGCATTTCAACATCAAATCAGTCGCCCTACATGTGGGCGGGCAGACAGCCAGCCAATGCCTTAACACTTGGATGCGGGAATTTCATTCGCGTCTATCAGGGCCTGTTTACAGCTGCACGTCAAATCAACGTGGATGAGGGGAATATGATCAGTGGAGAGGACTACGCTAACGGATACACGGTGTTCTGTTTCGATCTGAATTCTCCTCCCAACTTAGAGAAAGACCATCAGCTGAACCTTGCAAATCCACTTTGCACGAGCTCTCCGGATCAGTGTAATATGCTACGACGAGTTGAACAACATCATTCAAATGACAGGACGCGCAACGCCCTGTGTGACTTTACCACCTAACATGGGTACAGAGCAGATTACCTTTGTGCTGGAGAATGGCCCATGGCCACGCACTATCTTTCGAGGGGTGGTCGCCCGAAACGTGTTCCCACCATACCGCGTGTCTTCTGCTACATACGTCCTCAACACGGATCCGATGGATCGTCCCGATGAACACTGGATGGCCGTGTACTTGACTGGGAGAACATTTTAACTCGTACGGCCTGCTACCCATCCATTCCGATTTAACGGCATTCATGGACGAAGGCACAGACACATGGGGGGGGGGGGAGTTTGGCTTAATGTCACCTTCAAGAATATTTCGCTCTTGTGGTGAGAGCCAGTTTGAATGGTGAAGGAAGTCGAAGTACCCGGAGTGAACCACCCCCTGTCAGCAAGTAACTGGCAAATTTTCTCACATGCACAAGCGGACCTCGAACCCGTACCAGTTCATCGATGTGAGGCTAGTGATCGCCAGCGAAGCGCTTTCGACCAGTCGGTCACCCACAGACCCCAAAGACACGTGGTGTTGGAAGTCAAACGTTGCAAGGCTTGAGCAGTAGCGTGTGAGGTCAGTACTGCTTGTTTTATCTTTACCACTGTTTTCGGGGACGGTCCCTACCCACTACTGTACAGATGTTTGAAGAGTACCCGCAGGCCGAGGACCGAGATGTGCTGGTGTATGACTGAACTGAAGAACACTTTAATGTACAAGCCCCTTTCCGCACTTAAGTTCTCACGTGGTTGTTCCCACTACATTCACATTGTTATCGTTCACTGGAAAAAGACTGAGATCTCAAACACCCTGTCTTGTGAATTATTTTTTATTAACCATAATGCAAGAATTCGATAAAAAGCAGTACATGTGACAATAGAAATTAATACAATAAAATGATGCGTTTCTACAATGAAGTCGTCGAATGAATTAAGTAACATATGTATTTACACATGAATCAATGAAGTAGTAGTGTCTACGGGAATCAACGCACATTTCACCCGGATGTAAAAATGACGTCACTTCCAAGTGGCCTCTGCCAGAGTTTGGCCGCCATCTTGAATTTTGTGGAAAAGGGGGTGTATTCCTCCGCGGTGATGCGGTCTGGCGGTGATGCGGTCGCGGAAGAAAGCTTCCGCGGAGAGAAAGTAGTCCCTAGACTTGAAATACGCTGCATGGTCCGATTGGGTCGAGTGAGGTATCAAAGTGAAGCATTCGTGAAGGGGCATCTGATGGGCTGGGTGTGGGGTTGAAATATCAGCATTCTGCGCATGCGCGGCGGCCAAAGGGTATGGAAATAGACGTTTTGGGATCTAGGGGAGCCCCTAATGGGCCGATGGAGTTGTATGAGGTATGGGTGGGTGCATGTAAAATTTTTCCAGAAAAAACCCGGAAAACGGATTTTACCCGGAAAAGGGCATTACAGACTAGTCTTTTGTGTTAAATGCCGTCATTTACATCTGACGACGATACAGCTCACCAATCTCCAATGTACGAGTTGTCACAGCGAAACAACTCACCAATTACCAGTATACGAGTTGTCAGAGCATTTCCATCATAGCTCTCTAGATTTGTATCTAATACCGCTTATGCCGGTGCTAGGGGCCGTGTGGTCATATCATCCAAGTTTCCACATGAACAGGAACAACAAAAGCGTACCTGAGATACAGCACATATCACGAATTAGATTCTTGGTATGTGCTTTAGAATGGGTTAACCAGAGGACTATTCTGTGAAGTCATGTGACGCAGTCAGTATGTCGGCACCTCTTCCCACTTCCCTTATATGTGTTGTAACTTTTTCCTGTATATGGCGAGATTCTGCTGGTGGACGTTTCGTCCCCGAGGCCCGCCCCCTGTAAAGACCTTTTGGTCTTTGATATATGTTGGCACTTGTGGAAAGTTGATGCTGGGTCGACATCGGGCCTTACAGACTAGTCTTTTGTGTTAAATGCCGTCATTTACATCTGACGACGATACAGCTCACCAATCTCCAATGTACGAGTTATCACAGCGAAACAGC